>JARHVA010004463.1:590000-637500 GCA_037957365.1 Torreya grandis
TGGAGTTTTGGATAAAATAGTAAGAGTCATTTTAGCCTAGATCTTGATTTAGCCTTTGGCATAATTATAACCACAATAATCTCATGCAATTGAGGTTTGACAGGTCATGTTCAAGGCAAGTATATTCTATCCCTAGATATTTCATTTAATAGAGAATTGTTTCATAGTTTTAGGATAAATGAATGTATATCTCCTTGTTTAAATGTTCTCTACAATTTACTTAGTGTGGATATAGGATCATATGAACTTGTTACTTATCCATATTAGGTAACCTAGTCCCCCGTATGGTTCCTTGAAATTTTTTATATGTTTACAAACCTTCGCATTAGTTACATTATTTGATTGTGATATTAATTACTTAAAAAAATAGGGACCTAGTTATAAATATTTCATGGTGTTGATTGCCTAGAGTCTTTTGAACCCTTTCTTTTGACATTGTATTTTAAGTTCTCCTTTTTATAAGTTTTTAGATCCATTTGGTCATATCTTGATTCATTATGTATCAATGAAATCTCTTTAATTTAACTTCTCTAAGTTCATATCTTTATATAGGATAGTTAAAGTTCAATCCTAACTCATTGCATACAAAATGAACCCAATTTTTGAAATAGAAAATCCTTTTTGTAGAGACACCCTTCATTTTTATAATCCCATTGTCCAAAAATGAATCCATAATTATGATATTGATATCATTTTCAATGAGTTAATATAAAATTGAAACCAATAGTTATCTATTTAAAACTACACATGGTTGTACTCAGATTAGCCAATACCTCTTTGATAACAAATATGACCTCTTGTTACAAGTTAAGGAGATAAAAGATAGGCTTATATAATATTTTGATCCTAAAAATATAAGATACATTATCAATAATAAGTAAAACACCCCTCATAATAAAATTAAGGCACATATATAAACACCATTGGTAAAACCTAAGAATCAACCAATGAGAATCCCCAACCACATATCTCCCATATCCATATTGAAAAAGGGAAATTAGTTATAAATGGAAAATCCATCAAAACCAACAAAAATTTATATTTTACTAGATCTAATGATTAAGACAATAATTGGTAGATATAAAATATTATATTAATCTTTATATCACAAATAATTCATGTTAAAAATCTAACGAACAAACATCAAACAACTGTAAAATCCATGTCAATCAAACCCTTAGCTCACCCAAATCCAACCCTATCCAATCACCATCTATGCCACTCAAGGGCACATAATTCTCCCAATAATGGAAAAAAATTAAGGATAACATCCAAAGATTGTAATATGGTAATCAAATCCAAAGTATAAAATACAAGTTTAAAGAACTATGCCTTTACCCATTTATTAGAGACATGTTAAAGATACATTTTTCCTCTTGCTTCAAACCTCCAAATTTTGAAAAGTAAAAAGGAAAGGGTAACCTTAGAGACTATATAAAATAGTTATTTATGTTATGTCATGAGATTTATTATAATTTCATATATTTTCTTAGATTTTTCCATCAAAACCTAGGTATCTAAGCCTTAAAGTGGTTCTTACATCTACCCAAAGGGTCCATCACTACCTTTGCATATCTCTCTAAGAGATTTATGATAATTTTTACTATAACATAGAACATGAACTCATGATGATGGACTTTTGTAATTATAAACAAATACATGGGGAAATTTTTCCCTCCTCCTTAAAATGATGGTGAGGCCTAACTAGTAGATTTACTTGGTCTATTTCTAAGAAACAATTGATTAGTATTTTCACAACCAACCTCAATCAATATATGTCCTTCCAATTAAATTTTTTTGTGCCAAATCCTTTAAAAAACTTATTTAAAATGGAATCCAAATGTAAAAATCACTTGTAGCCAAATAACTTCTCAAAATATTCAAAAAAGACCACCAAAGTCAAAACTAAATTATAAAACCCAAATTATTTAAGAATGTAGTAGGTGATGAGGTAAATTATTCTAAGCATATTAATAATGTTAAAATTACCCCAAACATTATCATCCCTAGATGCCAACCTAGGCAAGATATAAAATGAAGAACTTACACCCTTCTAGGAGAACCACTTGAAATAGTATTATGTAAACTTTTAGCTAAAAATATGATAGTGTTCCCTCAAACCAAACCATTCAATGAGAAAATTTAAAAGCCTACATGGTATAATGAACATGAGTAATGTGAATTACATAAAATCATGGGTCAATCCATAAATGGATGCATGGAACTCAAAAAATATATTCAAGACTTGATTGATCATGAAGACATAAAAGTAGAAGGAAATGCATACACTTCAAAAAATAAAAAATTAGGGATATACCAAGATTAATTTACAAAACATGACAAACCTTTTTCAAATTTTAATCATGGCCAAAATTAAACCAACAACATACATTTCAGTAAATATTATCATCCATTTGATTCAATAGTCAGCCATATCATATACAACCATATTATAACCATCGGGTTTAAATATAAAGATTGTGTAGTTAAAACTAGGAATTCTAAAATAATTAACCAAATGCCTCACATATGTACCCATGAAGGTAAATACAACATCATCTATCATCTTGAGAAAACACTTACCAAGATATATATTTTAAACCTTGTCAAGACATCCACTATTCATAAAGATATATTGTATAAAACTCTTCAATATTCAATATTCCCCACAAATATTGGTCTAATGAAGTTTTAATCATTCATCATGCACTTTTACTCATATATAAACTTACCTTTAGTTAAATAAATACATCCCATGTTGGTCCATCACATAACTTGCCCTTATACATTGAGGATTACATTTCTAGACATAAAGTAAAAAGGGTAATTACAGACAATGGGTTTGGTGTAAACATTTATACCTTGAAAAAGGATATTGGTTACTCAAAAAAATCATTATATCCTACTAAATTCACCATAAAATCATATGACAATGCAAAATGGGAATCAGTAGGTACCATACACTTTCCCATAATGGTTGGGCATGTCATGCATTAAATGTTATTACACGTCATTGATATTTATCTTCCTTATAACATCCTCCTCAATCATTTGTGGACTCATGGCATGTAATATATACCATACACCCTTCATAATTGTGTTAAATTACCACATTATGGCATGGAATTTACTATTCTTTGTGACCCACAACCCTTTTAGTATTACAAAATGTTGGAAGGGAGATATCACAAAACAAACTACTATCCCATTACTCAAAATGATTATAAAGCAAGTAAATATATGGTACCAAGACAAAAAAATATATTCTTCCTATGTCAATCCAAATGATCTACCATCTAAAACTACATATTCCAAATCCAAGTTCAAGATCATTAACAAAGGCATGGGAGAATATAAAATCTAGGATGATTTTCATGTGGTTAAACTTCCAATTTATCCTAAAATTTGTGTCAAGACTAAAATAAAAAATATTAAAGAAAAAGTATCTCATCAATTTATAAGACATGAACATGGACTCATATAACCCACACCTTTTGGTGTAAATAATGAATATCATGGTCTTAGATAAAAAATGCATGGTGGTGATCCATTTGATTACATCATCAATTCTTTCATGATTTTTAAGGAATATTATTCATACATTAAAATAGGATCCATCCATATCCTCTATGAATACATTTTCTCCATCATCATTTTTAATGAAAATACAATCCTTACCACCAACCTTGACCCCTAATATTCTCAATTCATTAATTGGGACTAAAAAAATCACATACCTATCAACATTTTTCAAAATGATTCATCTATCATAGAATTTATGGGACTTAAAGATGATATTCCAAAAAGTAATTAAAAATATGGTTTTAAAATAAACCCAATAGGATATTATGGAGAACATGAAAAGTTCATTAATCATTCAAAATCCAAAAAAAAAGAAAAAGAAAAAATAATTAAGCTAAAAATCCAAAGTTGTTAAAGCCCACTAGATATTACTACTAAAATACTCCAAAATTTTTAAATAGATAATCAATTCATAACCACTAGTATAATCATGAATAGTTAATGTTCTTAAAATTTCTAACAATATTTGTAATATATGCTTGTTATATTTGAATCATTGGGTTACATTACTCATCTTAGGTTATATTTCATAACATTAATGTACAACAAATACATCATCCATAGTAAAGTACTTAATTAAAGAATATAAGTGTTCACTTATCCAACCATTAATGGATCTTGATGATCAAAGTATGGAAACAAAATATTGAAATACTTAGATGTAGTTTAAGTTTACTAAAACATAGTAGTTTAGTTTTTAAATACCATAAGGTACAACACATAGTCTATAATCAATAATTATATCCACTATTATAACACTATATCATGAATAATGAATGTATATTTACGCCTCAAACACTACTAATTTTGTCAATTTATTATAATAAATGTGAAAGTAGATTTTTTTACAATGGTACAACTAAGATTTATAGTGCAACTCATCAAATCAAATAATAGCAATGAGTATATTATTGGGACCATTCACACATAGGTAAATATGAAAACTACATTTCAAAGGTTGAATAAAGCTTTGAATAAAGGTAAAAATTATATATTAAAAATATTTCCAAATTTCCTGTAACTATAAATATTTTATGAGAAGTTACAATGAGACCAACTAATTTATGGGTTTTTCTCGTAAGACAACCAACTTACTAAATTATTTACTAATAACTTTATTATTAACCTAGTAATATAAAAAAAGTAAATAAATAAAGATACTTTGGATCATATGACTCAAAAAACTACCCCTTGATCTAAAGGGGTATAAAATATGAAGGTGTATACACATAATATTTTCAAACTTTATCAATTATTGATTATTTATCTCTTGCAAGAATCTATCAAGTCTCAATATCTCACACCTGAAAGGGTACACCAAGGTATGGGTGGGTATATCATTGGTGCTTCATAGGATTTTTATACTTTATACCACCACTTTCTATCAATCTAACCTTATCTTACACACTTCCCTAAGCCTTATATCCTATCTTGCACTCTAGTCCAAAAATTTCCCCTTTCTAAGCCTAAAACCCTTTTTGATGATTTGAATTACACTATCATCCCCATCAACCCTATATTCAAACTAATAATAGTACCTTATGTGTCTAATTCAGCTCTATTTGACCTATATCGAGACCTAAATTTTTTTAGTAAATAATAATATAGAGTTAATTAGGCCAACCGTATCATCTAAACTTTTAGAAAGGTTTAGGGTTAGATCCAACTATATATAGACATCCATTTATGCCAATTATTAGGAAGAGAAGAAGAAGAATATTATATTATGAATATGCTTATCCATCATTTTACTTGAGGATCATTGCTTAGGGTTTCAATACTTTCTTTAGAGATAAGGATATTGCCTTGTGGAGAAGTCTTTTGGATGTATAGATAAGTTGTGTAGCCTAGAGATGACTTGTCCTTGTTATCCTTACATACCATAACAACCTATTGAAAAACACCTTGGTAAAGGGAGAGATTAAGGCTCAGTGGGTTTGTCTTCAAAGGTAAGTGTTCCTAACTTTATTCTTCCTTTGTAAGAGTATATAGATTTGCATTTGTACCTATCTCCCATGAATTAGGATTTCTTATACATTGACATGAATATAGATCTTCTATGCATGTTTAATTTTTATGTTTATTACTTCAAATTTATGCCACAAGCTTTGGTGAGCACTATACTAGACTTTACTTTACCTATCATTTACTATGTGAATATGAAAAAATAGGACCTAGATAGGGTTATTCAATGGTGTTGCTTGACTATAGGTTTTGTAACCCTCTTTAATGATGTTATTATGGTAATAAATCCATTGGTTAGGTCTATAAGATCCATATTTATCATGACCTTGAATATCTAATGTATAAAAAATTAGAAGTGTAAATAGGATTTATCTTATCCAAGCTACTATTGATTAATATATCATCTAAATTTCCATTTGTATACATTTTAGTGAACTTGATGTGAATCAAAACCTAGTAGGTTTTATTTCACACATTCATTTTATCATTATATTAGATATTTATATTTTTAAAATATTGTTTCAAAAATGTCAATATAGTTTTGATATTCTATGCACATGTTTAAAACATAGTCAATATAAAATGACTATGTTCTATCTACATAGTTCTTCTCCAAATATAGGTGGTTGGATTGATGAATTCAACATAGTCTTATTTTTTGGTTCCAAATTGAAATACATAGTTGAAATAGTTGATTCTATTCACAATTATATTATTTAAACATATAGGTCTACAAACATAGTCAAGTTAGTCAACTTTTTTCGTAACTTCTTTTTTTGTGCACGAGTTTTACAAACTCTATCAAAACATTCAAATCTATTAGAAAAAATTTGAATCAACATTTGAGCATCACAACATAAATTTTTTAAATCTAAACATCCTCCAACCCATCAAGGTTCATTCTTACTCTCTCTATCATTTCATTTCTTCTCTTTTAGTACTATTTTTGCAAGTTTGTAGTCTATAAAATTGTAGCTTTATAACCAACTGGGTTGACCAACTCAACAAGTTCTGTAGTTTGTCTTATATCTTGAATATACATTCAACCTATTTAATTGTGTCCTTCTATATCTTGCTTCTGTAGAATATTAGAGACCTATTATAATATGTTCTACATTTTTTGCATAAAATATCACTCAAATTGATTATGTACTCTTCACAATCAAGGAATTAACCTCTTTTTATTAGTAATTAATTCACTTTTCCTTTTAGTTTCTTGCATGCTTAGAGTAATAAACAAAGATTAATTAGGTGGTTTTTTAAATTACCATTTTAGTCACACTATTTTTATCTTTTTCATACACTTCCAAAGAAATTTACTAATCCAGGCAACAATTTAGGTGACAATTCGGGTGACAGTTCCACCCCAATTGATGACGGAACTTCCGGGAGCCATAACTTTTGCACCATAGCTCCAATTGACTTGCCGTTTGAACCATTGGAAAGATAAGAACGAGGAGAATGTTTTGAGATGGAATTAAGCTCTGATTGATGAAGTTTTACCCTTGAAAACCCAATGGAAGTTCCCCAAATTTCAATTTTAGTAGTGTAGTCTAAAAATAGTAAGTTTCTAAAAATAGTAATTCCTCAAATTTTGTATTGTTTTAAATCTTGGAAGTTAAACCACTTAATATACCTCAAGATTGGTGACATTCCACATCCTCCCCATTATTTAAAAATGTGTATAAATGAAGAGGTAACCCAAAATGTGAAGATAGACATCTCTTACCAGAGATAAGCATATATTTGTATTGCGACCTTGAGTAATACTACATCTCTTCTTAGAGAATTCATTGTTACTATGTTATTTCTATGCTATTGAAATATTTATCAACTAGAACTTATGATTTTTGGATCAGTGGTATCAGAGCCCTAAATAAAATCTCTATAAAGAATCGCTACCCTCTCCCTAGGATTGATGACCTACTGGCCCAGCTCCGTGGTGCAAAGTTCTTCACCAAAATTGATCTCAAATTTGGTTATCACCAAATTCCCATCGATCCCACTAATGTCTAGAAGACTACAGTCAAATCTAAGGAGGGGCTCTTTGAATGGTTGGTTATGCCTTTTGGCTTAACTAACGCACCTACAACCTTCATGAGGATGATGGATGACATCATATGACCCTTCACCAACTCATTCATCATTGTCTACTTAGATGACATACTCATCTACATTAGAACATGGGAAGAACATTTGCAACATGTTCATAAGGTGCTTCAAACTCTTTGGGAGCATAAGTTGTATGCAAATCTTGACAAATGCACATTTGAGATGATAACAATTCAGTACCTTGGGTACGTTGTGAATGAGGAAGGAGTCCATGTTGATCCAAAAAAGATTTAGGTTATTCAAGAATGGCCCACACCAAGGACCCTCATAGATCTTCATAGCTTTTGGGTCTTGCAAATTTCTACTATATGTTTGTTCTTGGATTTTCACATGTTGTTTGGTCACTAACCCAAGTGACTAAAGGAGGAGCTAAAGCTACATTTTAATGGGGTGAAATACAACAAAGGTCATTTAAGAATTTGAAGAATAGACTCTATTCAGCCCTTGTTCTTACCTTGCCAGATTTGCATCAACCTTTTGAGTTGATGATAGATGCATCTGAATATGCCATGGGAGCTGTCATCATGCAACATGGCCATCCTAATGCATATCACAGTGAAAATTTCACTGATACAGTCAAGAAATATCCAACATATGATAAGGATCTATGATACCACTGATCCAAAACTCAGAAGTTTTAGTTGATAAATATTTCAATAGCATAGAAATAGCACAGTAACAATGAATTATTTAAGAAGAGATGTAGTATTACTCAATATTACAATACAAATATATGCTTATCTCTAGGAAGAGATGTCTATCTTCACATTTTTTGTTACCTCTTCATTTATACACATTTTGAAATCATGGGGATGATGTGGAAGGTCACCAATCTCAAGGGAGATTAAGGGGTTTGACTTCCAAGATTTAAAACAATATATAATTCAAGGAATTACTATTTTCAGACTACACTACTTAAATTAAAATTTGGGGCAATTCCGTTGGGTTTTTAGGGTTCAAACTTTGACTCCTTCCCACACTATGACCTCTTATTTTATGACTTATTCAACCTTCATGCCAATTATCTCCACTAACATGGCAGGTTCAACATCTAGTGGTGATTTTCCAAAGATCCTCATCCTCAATCAGGCCACTAATGCATCTGTTGATATCAATTTTAATCATGCTACTAATTCTTATTTTTCTTCTAATTCTAATAATTCCACTAGTGTATATTTTCTACATGTGCTAATCATTATACTAGTGATTCCTTTTCTACCAATGCTTCTCATGCCATTAGTGCTCTAAATGCCACTACTCATAGTGTAACCCAAGCCACTAATACTAATACTAATGTTTCACATGATCTACACACTAGTTAAAATACTTCCCAAACTCATCAAATTCTATTAAAAACACTCAATCAAATAAACACTTTTTAAACCAATAATGCCAATCAAATGATGCAGATGCAAAATCATCTCATTCACCTTTACAATCAACCCCAATAGGCTCTGTAAGGGGAACACAATCCAAATCCCCTCACCCCAATTAAGGATTCACATGGTAACCTCATTCCTTAACCAACCCTCATTAATAAAATGATCTAACATTTCCAAAATAAACCTCTTATACCTCAAATTGCCAATATTGACATTAGAGGTATCACACTTATCATCAATTGCAATAGGTCCACTAATCCCACATTACATTTAAATTTTTTTGGTAATATCTATAAATATTATGTCAAACTTAATACCTTTTCAATTGCTAATATATTAACAAAAACACTCTCCAGAGATGTTTTAGATTGGTATAATAAACTAAAAACCTAGTCTATCAATATCTTGGAAGATTTGGTTAATTCCCTAGTATAATAGTTTTAAACTAATGATCTCCTTGAGAATACCTTATCTCACTTAATAAATTGTAAGAAAATTGAAACTAAAACAACACAATATTTCATCAAATGATTTAATAACTCATCTAATAAATGTGAGCATAAAATGGTAGATGATAATCTCTTTCATCTATTCACTAATGTTCTCTATCCCAAGTTGTAATATTAGGTCAAGACTTTCTCTCTAAGAACTTTTGAATAATCCCTTAACCAAGCTAAGCTATAAGATTTTCTAATGCACCAATTCAAATCATCCCAAACTCTTATGGGCACTCACATTGTCATTAAAAATAAAAAGCATCATACTACTAATGATGATGTCATTGATACTTTTGACACTATTCACAACATTTAGTCCATCTCCCCCAAAAATATTATGGAGTATGTTCCCCTTTCAAATAACACACTTGATCCTTTATTTTCACAAACAAACACCATTAATTTCCATAAACCATTATCCTTAGTTGAGATTTAAAAGGTATCTTTTATTGCCTCTACCATGAGATCTTGACCCCACTCATCTTATGAAATCATGGTATGATCCCAACAATTTTTTTGGTTTCATGTAAGTTGGGGTGACTCTCATGAGACTTATATAAAATTATGTAATCTAGCTATGGGTTTTATTCTTAACCCAAACTTTTATCATGAATCAATCATTTGCAAGAGCCAACAAGCATATGCCATATCCTTTAAGGCTCATGAAACATAAAAAAATTCAATATTTAAACCAAGATAAATCTCATCTTTCTATATCCAAAGATCCTCTTCCTAATCATCAAGATAACAATGACAAGCCTACTCCTTCCACAAATAATGTTTAAATTCTTATAGACCTCACTACTGAAGAAAATGTGGTAAATATGACTAACTTGCAAAGGGTAGTCATGTTCATTGATTCTAATCCAACACAGATACACCAAACCCCTCAAACATTTTGTGTCACTCAAGAAACTTCCCCATCTCATCTCATGGATTTGGGGAAAGAGGACCATATACCTTTATAAGAACCACTTCTAACATCTCAACTAGATAATACCTCTCACACTATCTCTACCATTCCCCCAACATCTACACACATAAAAAATACTACCCAACCTTCCAATAGTATTTATTAAACTTAATCATAAGAAATACCTAAATAAACTATCCCACCTAATTATAATCAACCTATTTGTTTTAAAAATAAACCAAATACATCTTACCAACATAAGTTTGACTGTACTTCCAATCCTCCTTTTTAGTTGATTCTAAAACATTATGCACCTCTATCTAGCACTCCCCCTATAGGTTATGATGAATGGGACCCCATTTTAGAACTTTATCTTTTACCATATCAAATATGTTACCTAAAACTAATGCAAAATTCTCCATCATCACAAACATCTGATGCAATTATTATTTGAAATGAACATCCCTCATCCTCCCTTAGTATGACATGAAGCTACCTTATCTAGGTTTGAGGATAGTATACCATAATATTACAAAGATATGTCCATACATTTTGATGAAACAATGGACACTTATATTTCCCTTAATTTTCTTATCACTTTTATGATTCTAGATGAGATTCTACTTTGCACAGATGATCCTCCACTATTTATTAACATCCAAATCAGTGATATCTAAGTTAAGTGTGCTTTGATTGATGATGGTTTAGGTACTTGTGTGGCCTCCCTTGATTTCAATAAAACTCTTGAATATTTTTATTACAATCTCAAGTCTACATGTAGTACATGTCAAAGTTATGATAAAAGGCAAATACCTCCTTTATTACCATCCCTCTTGTTACCATCCACGTAAAAATTATGATATTTAACTTTACCCTTTCTTATAACTTCTTGTTTGGCAAACCTTGGAATCATTGTATGAGGTTTGTCACCTCATTTTCATGCCAATGCATCAAATTCCCCCATAATGGCATTGTTTACAAGATTCAAGGAGACACAAAACCTTGAAATTTAAAAAATTTCCAAAAACATGGTGTCTTTAAAATTCCTACCCTTTAACCCTTGCCTAGTATCCCATTTAAGGAATATCAACATTTTAATTATCATGTCAATTTTAACTGAGGTTATCATGGTCACTTTGAACTCATCAGGAACATACCACCTAATCTCCTTGATTTTGATGATGATGAGACATATGAGATCATCCTCAAGATCAAAACTTCATATCTACCCCTTCATCTCATTTTCTAGCTTCCACTATCCTTGAATCTACACTCCTATCAGCCTCCTATCAATGATATACTATGGTCTTAATCAAGATTAGGCAGTATATTCATCATATAACTTTTGATGAAGATATCATATATAAATGTACCATTGACCTCCATAAACCCATTTATGATTATGGTTATGCTTTAGATAATCCATTTCTAGGAGGACTTGTCCAAGTTAAAGATGTTGAGATTCTTTTATATCATACTTATTTATTTTAATCTTTTTTTTCATCTTATTGTGTTCTTTCATAGTGCCTAATTCTAGTCTTATTATTTATTTTTATAGGGTAGAGATGAAGTGATTACATGGTACACCTCTAGTTTCAATAGAGCCTCTTAGAATCATAATCATGGATCATGCCATGATCAGTCCTTATCATTTTGATAGATACCAAGATCCTTCTAGTTTGTTTCCCCTAGAGATGTTAGCTACTACTCTTAATCCTTCTTTGCCTCCTACCTCACCTTTAGTTGAGCCTACTCTAAGCCCTAATCCCTCTCTACCTTTAGCTAAGCCTCAACCTATATTTGATTCTTCTTTACTTCAGATGATCCTAGCCCAATCTCTACACCATCCCCACCTTCCCTTGGTGACAACCTTCTTTTTTTGCCTTCTACCTTTAGTTTTCTTGATTCCATGCTTTCCCAATGGGATGATCAACTATATTTTGATATTCAAAAAGTTACTAGCCATTATATTAGAGACTATTAGTTAGATTAGGCTTCCTTGGGTTTCACTTATACCTCTTATATTCAATATACCCCCCAATTCTACTAACAATCATATCTATTACTTCCATATAAAAAATAAACATTATTCCACCCATTTTTGAAAGCTTCTGTAATATATTGACAATGCCTTTTATTATCCCAAAGAGAAGTCTATACCTCCTCCTAAGATGTTACCTAAGTATATCCCTAAATATGGGGAGGTATATTGTCTTCAATACCATTCTGGTACCAATTATATTGATTATTTCTACATTCTCTAATAACACCTTCATGATCACCTTATGATGATTCATGTGCCTATTATTCCTTCTTCCATAGGTCACCCACATAAGAAGGAACCTATTTATTCACCAGTGGTTACTTTCTTATTGTGGATCCTTCTCCACTGGCAGTGTCATCTTCTCATCTTATAAATACCATTCCTATTATGACATCTATTCCTTTGCTTAAGTATTTTATGCATGAGAGCCCTTATGAGTTTGATCCTTTAGCCACACCTACATTTTCTATTCTAGATATTTGAAGAGAGGTATTTTCATAACTTTCCATGAGGATAGATGGGACTTTGGATCCTATTAGGATCCATCTTCATAAAGATATTTCAAATGTCATGGATAATATTTGTGGATAAATTTATCAATATTTATGAACATAACATGGTGTTATTTCACTTAATTTTTCATTATGATTTTGGATTGGAATTGTTTGCCCACTTTTATATATCTTATATCATTTGAATATGTGTTAAATTTGGTTTCATCTATTTATTTCACATGGATATTTATATTATGCATTATGTGTTATATATGGTTTCATTTTATTTCAGATTTTATTATCACTTTTTTTCATCTTATCCATTCCATGCTTATATTTATGAGTTAATTTATTATGTGGATGCCTTTATCTTTCCTAATGGTTATTTTATACCTTATCTCAATAACTTAGATAATTATTATTATGACTTAGTTATACAAACCGTCATCCCCTTAATAATATTTCTTTACCATATGATTAGTTAGAAAATAATACATCTCATTATAATTCTATTTTATTGATCTACTTTGGATCTCCTTTTATTCACTTATCTCCTTTCACAGACTAAGCATACATACTATTGGAACTTGAGATAACATACTAGTTCAGAGGTAAGTCTACGTATTTAGTCACTCATATATTTGGATACTTAGCTTCCTTTAACCAAAGTCTAAAGTTCATTCATGTGTATCACTTCTATTACTCATATTGGTTATTCCAAATACTTATGGAGGAGAATTCATAAAAGCCATAAAATATAAAATCCAAATCATTTAAATAAAAGGAAATGACACAAAAGGAAACATATAAATTTCAAAAGTCAAATCACACTAAAAGACATGATTCATAACACATCTCATTTTTCTAATCAAAGATCAAACTCAACAGTTGGCCTCATGATAAAGTTGAGTTCCATTAGGGTACGATAGGCCAGTAGATTAGGAAAGGATAATAAAAAATATTTTAGTGTTACTATTAGCTAAAATTGGCCTACATGTGAAACTTTTTCCTAGATTGATCAGGTCACTCTCCTAGACCATTCAATGACCTTTTACCTTAATGACTAGTCCCTTTCTAGTCCTGACTTGATGATGCAGTGCAATATCATGAAAGGTCCTAGTATGGTGTGAGGAGATATGTAAAATCCTTGTGTAGTGGATTATCTAATGGTGAAAAGAGAAAACAAAAACCTCATGACCCTACCCCATGTCCATTGCAAACTTTTGAAACACTTTAAGAAAATTTTAAGGTGAATTTGGTGATTTTAAGGAAAAGGCCTAGAAATGGGTCTTGAATTACAAGTGAAGTATATAGTTGGTCTTCAAGGTGTTTGATCATTTATGGCTAGTAAGGATGTTTGTAAAATTTTCAAATATTTTAATGGGTCCAAAATGATGTGTAGATAAGCTAATTTTCCCAAAAGACCCCCAAAAGTGCATTAGATGACTTGAGAACCTTCTAAATAAAAATTCTTAAGTGAAAAAATGACTTTTGGAGAAGTTAAATTGTTTTAAAATTAATTAAACCAAATTATGGTGTGTTTCCCTAATTTATACATGTTCAAGGTCATTTCAAGCCATTTGGAGTGGAGGAGAGGAGTTTGGGAGCAAAAAAATGTATTTTTGAGCCTTTTAGAACTTTGGTTGAATTGGTTTTAGAAGGTTTTGATTAATACATGGGATTATATATCATATTTATTCATCCATGGTGTCCTTAATATCCCATATTAGGTCTCTAAAATCAGATATAATCATAATAACCAACATAGGTAAGGGAAACCTATTAGCTACAAACTAGGCATGAAGGAGGTTTTTTGCCATTAATGGAGGTCCAAGAACTTCATAAGGTTTCCATAAGTAATTAAAGGTAATTTTCATCATAAAAAGTCTTTCTAAATTTTTTTATTTCATAAATAGGTTTTTTGTTCTTCATGCTTAAAAAAATTGTTTTGGGTAGTCTTAGATAACTCTAGAAGAGCCTCAGGTTTTCACTCGGTATAGTCAAGAGAGATAGATTTGGGTCAAAATATCTTGGTAATAAATATGGACCCTATTTTAATTCCAATTTTTTTAATTTTTGGTCTGGTTTATCTCCCCATATTTATGAATAATCACTAATAGTGCAGGGGTGTGTAGATGGCCTATGCATCCAAACAGGGTCTAGGTTTTCTTATGTTTCATTGCTTCAATTTATTATGGATAAGAATGATTTTGAGTATGTTTTATATAATTATTTTATCTCCATTTCATGGTTTTTTAATTTTATAATTCATATCTATGAGGAAGTTTCACTTGAAAGGAGAAGGTCTTATTGTACATGTTACTTTGATGGATTCTGTTGTAAATCTTGTTTTATTTTCATGGTGGTCATTCTCAAAATTTTCCAGCCTTCCATAAATCATATATAATCCTAAAAATTTATTTAATCTTTAGGTTTTTTATAATAACCACCCTTGAGCTATTGAGAGCCAATATGTAATGGAAAACATGATCCAAAATGGCATTTTGAGCAAGTTATTAGAGTGTGAAAAGAAGTTTCAAGTTTGAAAATCCATTTAACATGGTTTGGGAGATCCAAATCCGTTTTTATCATGTATTTTCATAATTTTTATGTTAAAAAATATCCATCCAATCCTATGGCCAAGATGTAATGCAAAACATGATCTAAAATGGCATTTTGAGCAAGTTATTAGAGTGTGAAAAGAAGTTTCAAGTTTGAAAATCCATTTAACATGGTTTAGGAGATCAAAATCCATGTTGATAATGTATTTAAATCATTTATAGGGTAAATATATTCAGCCAATCCTATGATCTCACCAAAAATCATAAGAGATCATCAAGAACTTCACTCTCAACACATGATCAGTGCACAGTTTGTACACTTTCCATATATAATGGGACATGTGTGAGGAGAGTCAACATTATTTTATGATTGGATTAATATTTTTAGAGGTTCATTTAAGTTAAATTATATCTCTAATTTCAATATTATTTAATAATGAGAATAGGAGGTTCTCAAATGTTGTTAATGAGCCAAATAAGCACTTAGAATAGTCCAAGCTTCAATACAAGATGTAAATGATCTTGATTGATCATGAAGATAAAAATCATGTAATTTAAATGATCCCAATTTAAGTAATGATAAATAATATAATAAATAATAATATTTTCCTATCTCAAACTTAATTTTGGGAGTTAGGTTGAGAGAGATAAAACAACTTAGTTTCCTCTTGTTAGCATTTGTTAAGGTTGTTTTGTGGAGTTTAAGGTAATTGATGTTTCTTGGTTTCTCCTTCATTCAATAAATATGATAACCCAATTCAAGGATTTCAAATCAAATTTTAGTATATAATGGGTATTCATATCTTTAATACATGTTCAATTCAAATATCAACCTCTTAACTCCTCCTCAGTCTATACAATGGTGAAAATCATCACCTACAACTGAGTGTAGAAGATGCTCTTAAAGATGATAATGTCAAAGGGATATTTTGAAAACAAAGATCTTGGTGAGTAGAGGATGTTTTTAAGATTTATGAAAAAAGTCTCAAACTATTAGGCACATCATGAATCTTTCTCAAGGATTCAACACTTCTCACATCATGTTATACCCTACTTTAGTCTGTACAGTAGCCTATAGGGTATGAGGAAGATGAAAATGTTTGTCTTGGATCCTATATGGCCTAGAAATAAGTGATATTAATGGGATTTTTTTATTTCACAAACCTTGGAGGATCAGTTAGATCAACTGAAAATCAAGTGAAGTCATGAGGCAGTCTAAAACATAATTAAAATCATGACCTACAATCAATAGAACATAGTCATAAGCAAATTGAGTGTACGGATCTATGAAAGAGATTTGTAAAAAGGTCTAAAATTAAAGTGAGGTATTATAAATATTAAATATAATATAAATTTTTTAAATATTCGTGACCATCTTGTAACCTTTTCCAAGTCTCTAAGCATATTAAAACTTGAACACAGTACACAATCAAAATGATGACCTATAACTATGGTTTGTCTTAGACAATGGTATGTAAGTACGTTTGGACACAAGTGTGAAGAGGGTATTTGGGGTGATTATGAATGAATCAAGTGTTAAAATAAATACAAATAATGATATTAATTTTTAAATTTTACTTAACATAATCAAGGACCCCCATGAGCACCTACAACTAGTTCTTTCAAGTTTGTCATCATGAGGTTATGTTAGGTGGGATAGATATGATCATTATACATTATAAGTTTGTGTATAAAAAGGTTTATTCATGATGATTCGATGTGTTTTATGATTAATAAGGGCATAATAAAATATAAAGGACACTATTTTGAGGTCTAAATACAAGTTTGAACTCAATTTTTCACCTCATAATGATGACATATAACCATAGTTTTGGCATAAGTCTATGATATGCGAATAAGGTGGAGGTAAGAGACAGTTGATAGGTCTATGGAGATTTGTGAAGGATTTAAAATAATATAAATCATACATAATAATTATATAATTATTTAATATTTATTAACTTCAACCCAAAATCAACATCTATCACCTAAAATCACCACCTACAACTTGTAAGAGTAGGATTAGTAATGGCTATGAGTGCATTGAAAACTAAGTTGGCGAGTACCAAGTAGAATTAATTTAGGGTTTGTGACTAAGTTGAATATAATGAATATATGGGAAACCAATAAATTAATTTTTTTCATATCTATAAAGGACTATCTCAAGGTATACTCCATATCATTTGGAGATGAACTATTTAAAGGCAGAGTTGTGGAAGAGAAGCTTGTGTGAAGAATAAATAAGATTTTGGTTTAAATAAGGTGTATAAATGGTTTATAAATATGGATAAGGTAAATTCAAACATTTTATATGTCTTATTTTAGTGGGTAAGGATCTAGAACCAAATAAGTGGAGTTTAAACCTTGCTTATTCTAACACAATTTTATAAAGAGAGTACAAAATTTTGAGTTTTAACTAGTTTTGGGAATATGAAGATTTTTCAATGCTTATAACATAATTTTATAGATGGGGGATATTAAAATAAACATGGTAATGGTCATTAATGACCTTGAAACATCCTCAAGCTCAAAAAATTGATTTTGGAAGGCTCTCAGCCTCTACAAGCCTGCACATTTGGTCTAGCTAGGGTTTCCAACCAAAAAACCATTTATCTCCTATTTTAACTAGTAAAAAATCATACAAAATTTTAATAAGGTCTATTTAATCATGTGTAAAGTGAATCTGGTATAGTATGGATTTGAGGTCTAGGTAAGTGTGATAGGGCTTAAGAGGCCTAATTGGAAGGATTGTAATAAAGGAAGTACCTTCTAAACTTGTATTTATACCTTGAAACTTTATGGAAGTTTTTAAAGAGATAGAGGGTGGTGTAAAATGGATTTAGGTCCTCAAGAATGTGGAAAGACTCTTCAAACATGTAGGAAAACATTAAAAAAAGGTTACAAAGGCTTGGTGGATCTAAGGAGGGTGAAGAGTGAAAATTCATGTTGAAATGAGATTAAAATTATTAAAGGAGTTATAATAGATATAATATGATCATGAAAGATCATCCAAGTTATTATATTGTCCTCATGAAACCTATGATGAGATTTGGTATGTTGAACTAGGAAAAGAGCTTGTGTAGAGTGGGTAATGAATGAGGAAAGTCAAAGGAATGGACTAAAGATTAGATTTGAAAGGGTTATGATAAATGAAAATACAAGAGACTATATAAAAAACCAATAAGGAATTGGTTTTACATCAATAAGATAACTCAATCATCTCACACTCTCTCAAATGCACACCTACAACCTTTTAGACACGCCTATTCCCAAAATAGTGAAAAGGATTGAAGAAAAGAGGTATATGAAATCTATTTTATCACATTTAAGGTCAATGGAAAAATTATGATATTAATATAATAAATAGGGTTATCAAAACATGATATATAGTTAGGTTAAATGTCAAATATGCACCTACATCCATAAGTACTCAAGTATATCTTCAGGCTCATGAAGGATGAGAGAAACATGGTCCATGGTGGAGTATCATGGTAATTAATGGTTAATAATAGAATAATTTTGGTATTAACTCGTAAAGTATGAATAGGGGGGTTAGAAACACTACTACAGTCAAGGTCAATTGTAAAACACAAACCTACAACCTTCTCATAGAACACAAGCCTATTTCCAAAGGTTGTGAAGGAGAGTCTCACAACATAAAAAACATATAATAGAATTTCATGATAGTATGTAGGATTAATAGGAGAAATTAATTTGAATTATTTTAATAATATAATTAGGTTAAAATTATAATAAATTCTACAAATCAATTATACCTTAAAAGGCACACCTACAACCATCCAAATGGAAATTTCATTAACTCATTCAATCATATGCCCTAGAGTGAAAATCAAAACATTTATATTAAAGTTTAATATTTTGAGGTATTATATACAATTAAATTTTAAAAAATGATATATCAAAACCTCCATCAATACCCCTTAAGCAATGTCAGCGCATGAAGATACAATACACTGTCAGCATTGGAAGGCAGTTTTGAGAGCTTTGAGTTTTTTTAGCATCTATAGATGTAATTAGCCTCTAAAAATTGGTACACAAGGTAATTATGAAATTATAAATCCTCCCATTATATCTTAAAGGTCATGGAAGATGTGGAAGTGATCACTATTTTATCACAGTCACCCACCTATCTACTAACAATCATGAATGAAGCAAATGAACTTTTAAAGAACAAATAAGAAGAATAAAGGGTTTAGATTTCATAGGGAGGTTATGAGATATGCTATTATGATTTTTATGTCTCCATATTATATATGGATTATTTTAAATTCAATTTTTCAACACAAATTCCCTTGAGGGTAAGGTAAATCAAGAAAATTGATGAGGTGGCTTAAGCTAATTTTTAGGAAAATCAACCTATAGGAACTATATGCATGACCCATGAATGAAACTTGGTGAATATGATAATAATTAGTTTATAAAACTATCCATAATATTTTTGAGGAAAATATAATAGGGTATATATTAAATATTTTGTTACAGTCAATCCCCTATCTATTGACAATCAAAGAAAAGAGGTAGCTTAAGCAAAATTTGAGGAAAATCCATCTATAGACTTTAATATGAAAAAACCAAGTATGAAAATTGATGGAGATTATGTTAATGAGTTATTGTAACCATATATTCTCTTGTATATTTAAATTTAGAAGTATAATTATCCACTATTTTGTCACAATCACCCACATGTCTAATGTCAACCATCATTGGAGCTAGGAGACATTTTTGAAGTCTACAGGTTGGTGGAGGATTTTAAATCTCATGAGAGTGTTTAGAAAGATCAATAATATTATTATAAGTATATATAAACATATTTATAGGTTATAAAACTCTAATTTAAATGCAAATCCATGCCCTTGAGGGCTAAAACAAGTAGGTAGGCAACCATTCCCATAGACAATCTTGAGAGACCATGAAGACAAGGAGAAAATTATGAAGAAAAAGGAAGAAACAAGGGATTTATATGAGTTATAAATAATTTATTATACACCCCATATCATCTAAAATTTTCTTGGACATTAAAACCTAGGATTATACCTCTTAGGCCTAAAGCTAGTATATAGGCCTATCAGGCCTATTAAACTAAAAGGGACCTTCAACCCTTCTAATGTAATATAACCTCATGAGATGGTAAAATTCACATAATTATTATTTTAATCAAGAATAAATAATGGATAAGTTATTTTTAGTTCAAGGAGCTAACTTGAACTTTTTAAGTTTAAGACACCTAGTTCAAGCCCCCTCTTCAGATGCTCATATCTTTCACTACAGAATGACTTGGGCAAAATGTTTTTAGTAAATTTTGAGTAAAATTATTTAACTTAAATTATTTTTGTATTTATTTTTGTTAATTTATTGAGTTTTATGAAAAATCATTAAGACTTTAATAGGTCTAGAATGCATGCAAAACCCCACAAGAATTTTTTTTATATATGTATATTTACACACCTTCTACATGGGAACCCAAGATTATAAAGGAAGTTTAAGGGGTATATAGGATAAATATACATGGTAATAAGTTATGTAATGGAGGTATATATTTTATGAACAACTGTTAATAAGGTAAGCATGTTTGAGCTACCAAAGGAGTCTTTTTGACTAGTTTTGGGTTTTTGAACTCATAAGTCCATGAAATGGCATAACATCACTTGTAAAAAACATAGAACATGTATAATACTCTCTCAATATCATTTATAATCTATATTTTAAAATATATTGGCACATTTGGGTGCCTATTAGGCCCAAAATAGCCTAAAATACTTATTTTTGTAGGTCTTCCAAAAGAGTAATGATGTAAATGCATGGAAGAGGCCTAATGGGACCTAAGTCACCATTATATGTCACTTTTAGCCCTTCTTATGGGTGTTTTGGGTGCCTTATTGAGATAAAAGGTTAAAAACCCAAGTTTTTTGATAATTTTTGAAATGTTGTAGATTTAATGAAGATTTACACTATTATTATAGGTCTTGAAGTTTGTCTAGTCTTAATTTTCTCCTTCATAGGAATGTTATGGATTCCTATAGGTCTTATACATGTCCAAAAGTGGTTCTCATGGTGACAAATGGCCTTGGGAACAAGTTATTACATAGCTAATTTAAGGTGGCTCAAGCTTAGAGACCTCCATCAATGAAGTCTAAGAGGTTTATAGGTTGAATGGAATTTTTTAAAATTTTATGGAGAAATTTTGAGTTGATAATAAATGAAAACATTAAAAGGAAAACACTCAAACTTAACCTTCAAGGTCAACTAAGCTTCAAATTCCAAAATCACTAACCATCATGTCAAGTGACTTCTATAAGCCAAGTGGAATGGGGTGTAGAAGTGAAATTGGGAGAGTTTGGAGGTTAGAGGAGAAAATTGGAGAATTAAATGAGGTTTCTAGTCTTTGAAGACTTTCCTTAAGGATAGTGAAGTATGACATCATTTTCCTTAAATGTTTTTCTCTTCTAGTGCCTTTTTAGATCAATGATAAGGATTGAAGACCCTTTGGACATTTGAAGGTTAATTTGATGAGAGAGGATCAATTATTAATTAATTTTAATATTGTTAAGACTCTATGGAAAGTGGTTTAGAGACATTTATTGAATTATGAGATATTTCTTCTCCTCTTTCTTCCCTTTTCTCCTATATCTCCCTTTTCTTCCCCATTTGTAAGATATAATCTCATTTGAAAAATCAAAACCCTATAATTTTTTTGTAAAACATCTATTAAAGTAATAACATGAATTATTTTGCCTATCTCTTGCTTACATCTAGTGCTCTAGTAAGTTTATGATTGTTTTATGGAGAGGTGTTCCTACATGGTAATTGTCCTTATTTCTTGCCTCTTTGTAGATTTTCCACCATTGTTTTAGATTAAGGTAAAAGCAAGTTTTGAAGGGGCCCCAAAACCCTTTACATCAAAAAGAAGATAAACCATTAAGCACAGCCAGGTTTTAGAAGAACCTAAAACCAATAAAACAACTAAACTAGGTTTTGCAAGGACCTGCTACCAACAAATATGACCAGATTAAACTACCATCCAAACACTATTATTTGGAAAGTTAACTGACTAGATCAGCGACTTGAAAAACCTCCAAGACTAGTAACTAGCACACCAATGAAGCAACTAGTTTACCAACACAAACAACTAGTCAGCATAAGGGAACATTAAATTTTCCTTCTAAATTGAGATTTTCATTACGTGACCAAAGGTTCTTATCTAGAGGTGGAACTGAATGCTTAGACTTCTTCATCTTAATTGTTGTCCATCCATCCTCTAGCTTTTCTGCAACCCATGCTTCAAAAGACATAGATCCATGGAACCTAGGGGACACAGACGCCACAACAAACTCCCTATGAGAATCAGATAATGTCTGGCTCCTAGGAGGTTCCTTCAAAATAGGGGAAGAGACCACTACCCCCTCAACCACTAGCTCATAAATATCACTAACCATAGCCTCCATAGGAGCTTCAAAGGAATGTTTCCCCACAGAATCCTCCACAACCACCAGCTTAGAGTGAACACTATCCTTAGTCTCAAAATCATTTGGATCTTCCAAGGGTTGTTTAACCATGTAATGCTCAAAGGAGGCCTCAGACCACCAAGAAGGTGGTCACCTAGATTTGGATTTCCCATCAACACAATGAGCAACAATATGACCCATCTGGTGGCACTTCTTACAATGAAAAGGGATACCCTCAAAATCCAACATTTGTGTGTAAGTACCCCTTAGGGAATCCAAATAGATCACCTCAGGGAGGCCCTTAGAAACATTCAAATCCACTAGAAAGCGTTCACAAGTCAAGTGGTAAATATCCGAAGTGTCTACATCCACATATAAGAAATCCCCAATAGCATTTCCAATAGTTTCAAAAACTGAATCATGCCATAGATGTATTGGAAGATTAGGGAGCTAGACCCACATAGGGAACTTATTAAAGGCTTTCGAGAGAGGATCAAAATCCTTATGCCATGGTTTGGCCATAAGTGGATATCTGCCCTGCCAAGAAAAATTATTGTGACACAAAATAATCTTCCTATCATTGGAGCTTTGGAACTTTACTATAAAAAAACCTTTAGCACACGGGAAGATATGGACATTATCTTCAATGAGTGGCATCCAGTTCTTGGAGATCTAACCATGTAGATCTGCAAGAGAGGGCCAGAAGCCATGAAAGCAAAAAATAGCAGCAAGAGAGGAAAGCTCTTCTGCCGTATGGAAGATATCTTCAAGATTTTCCACCATTGTTATAGGTCTAAACTTGTGATTTTTTTGTCATTAGTGAAGGTATAGTGTGATTTTTGCACTCCCTCATACTTCATATCTTACCTAATGGGCCTATTTTTTGAAATATTGATGCAAAATGATGAGTGGTAGAGATTGTGTGAGTGAGGGTTATCTTGAAACTACCTTAGTGTTAAAATCATGAAAATTTGATTGTATTTAAGTTTGGTGCATCACCTTATTTGTGTTTTTAGTCATCCATGGAAACCCTTCTAGCCCTTTTCCAAGTAGAATCAATAGTTTAGGTGAGCTACCAAGAGGAACCAACCTTCTATAGAGGTTCAATCCCATCATAGGATACCCATAGCCTAAGGTTATTCCCATTTTGTATCCAGGAGTGAGAGAGCTTGAAGAACTCTCTCATGAGGGTAAAATTATGTGTTAAAATAGATACCAAATTTTACACACAATTACCCAATCTTTATAGTAGAGTGATAACTTTGCAATAGATCTTGAGGAATGGGGAACATACTATGGGAAGGCAGGTCAATTTTTATTTTTCTATGCATATAACTAGCATGAGTTGGTGTTAGTACTCACCTATTTGCCTATACATATTTGTGCTTATTTTGAATGGGTAACCTTAGTATCTTGATGGTCAGTAGACTTGTAGTGTCTATTTATATACCTAGTTTGCCTCATTTTTCCTAAAGTCTTATTATAGACAAATATGTCATGTTAATTTACATTCCCTCTTTCATTTAAAACATTCCTAATATTTCCCCTTGATAGATATTATTTTGTTAACTGGTCGTTCTCTTTAGAGTTTCCCTTTGTGAGTTATAGTGTAAGACCATGGATAGGACCAGGCTTTCCTCACAAATTACCACATTGAAACCATCTCTTAAAATCATTACCATCATTGTTTAAAATTCATTGGTGTTCCATTTATGTGTTATAGTGTAAGACCCTGGATAAGACTAGGCCCTCTTCACAAAATATTACAATACCCAGTTCCTATTATAAAAAATTCACAATGAAATTACATGCATCAAATTTGAGATAAGTAGTGTTCGGTTATGAGTTAAACATCATTGATATGCTTCCCATATTGATTTAGTATGTTTTATGCTTAATTAATGTTTCCCTTTTATTTTCTGATTTGTTGATTGCATGTATACTTACAACCATTTTATTAATTTTTACACACTTCTCAACTTGAATTAGTGTGATTAATTTAATTTAATTTTTTTAGTTGTATTTTTTATACATCCCATCATGATTTAGTATGATTGATTGATTTAATTTATTTGTTTTTATACCATTGGTTTTTCATGTGCCTTTGATTTTATTACAATATTTTCATACTTCCCCATGTGATATAGTGTGATTTTTATTGGTTTTAACTTGGCACAAATATTTTACATGTTTGAAAATGCTTGTTTTCATTTTTAACATCTTTGGTTTATTATATTTAGTCATATTTTATTATTCCACATTTCTCATTAGGATATACTATGTAGTATATTTGTTTTTGATTACTTATATTTTCCCAAATCATTTTTGCCACCATGCATGTGTATCACATAATGATATAAAAGAAAACATGTTGGAAATAAGATCACTCAAAGGTGGGGGAGGTGGGGGTTTGGGGGGTTGAATCAATATTCAAAACTTTTTAATAAATTTCACTTAACCAAACATGAATCATTATAACAAGCATGTACATCTTAGCAATCATAAGAGCATGAAACACATGAACACAAAATATACATAGAAAACCCTCTAGGGGTATAAAACCCTAATGAAGTAAATTTTATAAAATTATATAATATAAACATCAAACTTTATTGAAGTAATAACTTCACATGGATTACTAACCCTAACTAGCTCAGCACCAACTCAACTAGGCTTTAACAATCACCCACTTGCAAAAAAGCACCAACCCCCTAGATACTCAACCACGTTATTATATTATAACCTTTATAAACCATTTTTTATTATAAAATATATTATTATATATTCCTTTATCTCTTCTCTCACTTCTATCCCTCTCAAACTAGCCTTCAGCCTTCTTCACATAACTAGCCCTCTTCATGAATTGATTAGGTCTTTTGACCTTGATCATCATATGCATAACCTATATTATATATTCATAAAATTTATATTATGTTACACATAACCTCATTATTCTCAAAAAATTTCCATATCATTCACTTATCCTACTCTTCTTTCCCATACTTAGGATCCTCTAAACATACCAAATAGGCATAAATTGCCTTGCTTTTATATAAGTCACTTGATCATATCTTTCTTAGTTAGAAATAAATTAAAATAACTTAGGATAACCATGAATAGGTATTATAATATTAAAATATAATTCCTTAATCATGAACCAATTAATATAATAGGTTGGTCATACATCAATTAGCCCTTACTCCTCTTTTAGGCTTATAGAGACCTAATAGGCTTTCTTAATAACACGTTACCCTTTGATATTTATTTAAGCATATAAAAACACCTAAAATGGTATGAAAAAGTAATATTACACTCAAATAAACCTTAACCAACTTTAATTTATGTTCAAAATACTTTTTATGTCCAACTACCACTTGAACCCCTCTTTAAATCATTGCTCATAAAAGACCTGTGCATATACAAAAACTCTGTCTTGAAAAACTAAGGAATATACTCAATTTTAACAAAAAACCATGGAATAAAATTAAATATTAAAAAAAATAATGGAATAAATTTCATCACAAACTTCATCTAATTATTCAATTTAGGGTAAATAAACTCAAACACTTCTTTGCAATATATTCACTCAGAACTGCCAACGGACTCCAAAACATAGTCAAGGTAGCATTAACATTTGACACATGATTGAATATATTAAATGGATTTTAAAGAATTAATAGGATATTATAAAATAATTATATCAACCTAAACCAATTATATCATGATATATAATAAAAACTATTGGTCTTATAGACCAATCTACTAACCTTCTCTCTCATAGACTCTACTCAGCCAGATAAACCATTTTGGCTTCAATGTTTTAACATCTTACACTAAATTTAAATCTTATACAAAGAATTGAAAAATAATTCAAGGCCCAAAAAACATCATCATTCATTTCAATGCATCACTCTTACATGAAAACACATCAGGAAACATCTTTTAACTTTTATCTAATTTTCTTACTGTCTACACCACTAGGTATGTTAGCAACTAGACAACTTGGATCACAAATTTTTCACACTTGAGATATATAAAATGTCCATAAATATTCATGAAAAATAATAAAATTATCACACTTTTATCCTCATCCACTTAGTAACTTTGGCATGGTCAACTTTATCTGCTACAATAAATCTTTGAAAGACAAGCACTTTCCTATAAGGTCTACTTACCTAAGAAACCAATCACACTTATATTTGCATAAGAGAGTTGAATTTTACCTATATTCACTTTTATATCCATAACAAACCTTTTTTTATCTCTTTAGAATAATATTTTCAACATTAGGTCATTATTAGGGTTTAGACCATCTTTCAATCTTAACGATCATTCATAAAACGTCTCTCCTTTTTATAGAAACCAACTCATAGAACTTTTAGCTATAACCCTTCCCCATATATCTTTAATATCTTAGGATATCATTCATATTTTTATCATTATAATGAACACTGAGAAGACCTTCTCAGTCAAACAACTTCTTCATTATATGTACTCGAGAAACCTTGAAATACTTTTTCAAGTCTTTTCTAGTAAATCAAGAACTGAAACTTTATGAACATACTAAAAACAACTTGACTCAACTCTAGAAATGTTCAAATTCTCACCAATATCATGTTAATTTATATTTTTACCTTATCTATCCACCATTTATCTTTTTTCTTTCAAATCTTTGACCTACAAGTCTTATTAGGCCTTGAAATTGACCTTATATCCACCCTATATACTTCACCCTAGAAATTTCCTATGTTTTAATGATTCTTGTGTATACTAAATTAATATCATAAACTCAATCTTGTTTGGAGCTTCAACATAACTTCTTCAGAGATAATTACAAATCTTTAGAGCTTGATTGGGATCTTCATAACATCTTTGAAACTACATATACAGATCTTCATAGATAACCTTCTAAAATTTTTGAGATCCTTAACACATCATGTACAACCTCAAAAAATATATATCATGATCAATACATTTTAAGTGTTATTTTGATCATTCTCATCTTTTTAGTTCATTTGGAGCATCTTTGAAACTACTTACATAGATCTTTAGAGCATATAGTTTCTTCTTCAAAGCTAACTCATTTCATCATGACACCTATAAATACCATCTCACAAGGTCTAGATGAAGCATTACAAGATTATTTAAACTTGTTCTATTTACCTTTATTTACTCAATGATATTCAATGATATTACTATCATTATTTAGATAGTAATTTTACATTACTACTCTTCATATAGAAATAACACTCATTATGCTAGCAACATAACTCTAAACATATCTAAAAGCTTACTTGACCAATTATTTTCACAAGAACCCTTGACATCCATGATATTATATTGACATTAATGAAATAACCATGCATCTTCATAAGAACCTTTGACATCAATGGTAACATTAAATACCAATTCTCAACACTCAATGACAATGTTCAATAAATTCTCCCTTAATCAATGAAAAATTTCAACAATCTCCCCCTTTGTCATTGATGGAAAACACCCTAAAAAAACATATATAAACCACTCTTGAATGCAATAATCTATTAGACCTGGTTCTTTCCTTTTCTTTCTCCCTTTCTGATCTTTTCTAATCTTTTTCCCCCTTGGCATTAATGATAAAGGTTTTCCACAACTATCATCTTTTTTAGAATGAACTCAGATTACAAGATTACATTAACATAAACTATGATATTATGAGATATAACACAAAGCATGATCCCCATATATCTATGTATACCTTCTTAGAATAACTCACATATTCTAAAAGGTAATGAGCATGATTAACTCCCCCTCAGTAATTGATAATTTCAATGATTTCTAGGGGTAGGAATAATACCCAAATCCTATCTTGTTTGTTTAAAAGTTACCTTTAGCAGTGGTTTGGCTAGGATGTCTAGAATCTAATCCTATGTAGAAATATATTCAAGTTTGACACTCTATTCACTTACCTACTCTCTTAGAAAATGATATCTGATGGGAATGTGTTTGTTTCTTGAGTGCATGATAAGGTTTTTTGAGACACTTATAATACTTGTATTGTCATAATATATAGGGCTTGGACCATCATACTCCACCTTGTAATCTTTTAGGGTCTATTTCATCCATAAGACTTGTGTATAACATGAAGCTAATACAATATACTCAACTTCATAAGTAGATAAATATACTAATGGTTTCTTATTGCTTATCCATGACACTACACATAATCCTAGGAAGAAATATCCTCCACTAGTACTCTTCTTATCATCTATACTTCCTACCCAATCTATAACTATGTGGGCTATCAAATTGAACTCCTTACCTTTTGGATATCATAATCCATAGTCCCCTTGAGATACTTGAGTATCCTTTTTATTTCTTGTAGATGATTCTCCTTTGTATCTACTTAAAATCTTCCCACAAGACCTAATACTTACATGATGTCAATTTTAGAGGCAATGGTATACAAAAGAACTCTAATCATTGACCTTTATGATGTCTGATTAACATTTGAAGACTCATCTACCTTACTCAACTTACATCCTATGATCATAGCTGTACTAACTACCTTGGATTCTTCCATCTCAAAAATTTTAAACATCTCTCTTATATACTTAGTTTTTGAGATGAATATACCTTTTTTAGATTGAGTGATTTACAATCAAAGAAAAAATGATAGTTCTCCTAGCATGGACATTTCAAACTCTTTATTAATTACCTCTAAAAATGCCTTTGTCATGTTTTCATTGTTTCCACCAAAGATGATGTCATCCACATAAATAATTAGAATCAACTAATGGTTATTTTATATGTTAATATATAGATTATTGTCTACAACTCCTCTTTTGAATCCTTGATCTAATAATACTTGTTTAACCTAGCATGCCAAGCTCTAGGAGATTGATTTAGACCATAGAGAGCCTTTTTCAATATAAAAATATAGTCTTTGTTATTTGTTAGTGAGAACCCTTTAGTTTTCTTAATGTATAATTCTTCCAAATTCCCATTCAAAAAGGTAGATTTGGCATCCATCTAGTATACTTTCAATCCTTTGAATCCTGCATAAGCTAAAAATAGTCTAATTGCCTCCAAACTTGCTACTATCTCATAGGTATCCTCAAAGTCTACCCCTTCAACCTATTTATATCCCTTGCATACCAATATAGCTTTGTTCCTATTGACTTCTCCATATTCATTCAACTTATTTATAAATGCCCATTTTATTCCAATGACATTTTTGTCTTTAGGCCTAGGAACTAGTTCCCAAGTCTCATTCTTCTCTATTTGATATAACTCTTTAGTCATAAAATTTAACCAAAATAATTTCTTTTCTTACTCGTATAAGAATTTTAGGTTTAATCTCAAATAATAGAGAAACATTATCTTGATTGATATTACTTACCAATATTCTCCTTGTTTTCACACATGTATTCTTGTTGCCAATGGTTTGAGATTTAGGTTGATCTATTTGAATCTATCTTAAAGGTCCTTTTGAGTCATGTCTTTCTTTAGCTTATTCTTCCTCCTCATCAACCTATAGAGTATCCACATCATTACTGAATTCCAAATTCTTTGATGTATTCTTTGATTGTGAGTGAGATTTTCTTGTCTCATCAACCTTTACATTTGTATATCCACTATCTTTTATAGTCTCTTGTTATAACATCTATAGGCTCAGCTCATTAATGAGTATCCTAAGAATTTGCCTTCATCAGATCTAGAATCAAACTTAACCAAGTTTTCATCATCCCTTTTTATGAAACATTTAGTCCCAAAAACTCTAAAGTGTTCTATATTAGCAGGTCTACCCTTCCATAATTCATAAGGAGTCTTGTTACCATTTATCCTTATTTGTACTCTATTAAAAATGAAGATAATAGTACTAATTACCTCTCTTCAATATCGATTAGATAATATAGATTCATAAAACATAGTTCTGGACATCTTTTGAACTATTTTATTCTTCCTTTCCACTACCCCATTATATTGAGGTGTCTTAGCTATTGATAGTTATCTTATTATTTTATAAACCTTGTAGAAGTCATCAAACTCATTAGACCAAAAATATCCTCCTCTATTTCATCTTAATCACGTTATCTAACCATTTTTCTCATTCTCATCAAGGGCCTTGAATGGATTGATCTTGTTAAGAGCTTCTAATTTCTATTTAAAGAATGCAACCCAAGTCATTCTTGTATAGTCATCAATGAATTACATGAAGTAGTTATCTCCTTAAATGCTTTGAGTACTCATAATCCTATAGAGATCAATGTGGATTAACTCCAATGGTTTTGTCCTAGAGTACTCCTTGGACTTGAACTTTCTTTTAGTTTGTTTACCATGTTGACATGCCTATAAAGAATGTTTGTAGGTTTGATGATTTTGGGCATGTTCTTCACAGACTTCCTAGTGTTAATTTTGACCAAATTTTCAAAGTTTAGGTGTCCTAGCCTTTTGTATCATAGCTAGGTTTCATCTATCTTTCTCATGAAACATCTCTCCTTCTTCATCTTGTTTAGTACATATAGGTTGTTTTCAATCCTTTTAGCATTGGAAATTAGCCTTCATGACTTGGCTCTTCTTATCTCACATCCTCTATTATGAAAGATTAGTGTATATATTTATTTTAAAATTTGATGTACACTGAGTAGGTTATGATTCAAACCTTTCACATATAACACATTTTGAATGTTGGTCTTTCCATTATCCAAAATCAAAACACCATTACCAACTATATTAGTAGTTGTGTTGTCTCTAAACCTCACTATTCCTAAAACATTATTATTTAATGAGATAAAATTATTTCTATCTCTTATCATGTGGCTTAAGTAACCACTATCTATATACTATTTCATGCCTTCATCTTGAATGTTAAAAGTAGTCTACACTAGCATAAAATCATATTTAGTCTTTTTTTCCTCCTTGGCAAGAGGTCCATCTTACTTCTTGGGTTGAATATCATCCATCCTAATTTGTTTTGGCTTCCATACCAATGTTAGATATTTTTTTTAAATTCTAAGATCTTCATGTGTTTTTTTGAATCTTATAGGCCTTTCAATTTTATTAGTGTAGAATCTAGAAATGTGTCCTAAATTGTATCCTTACCATGATTCAAAAATGACTTATCCTTTATTATGTTGGGTTGCCTAATTGGTTTTTTTATGTTGATATTCTTGATTTTTTGTGACTTTCAATTCTCTCTTTAACTTGTTCATTTTGTCTATTAGCTGCACATGTTCAACCTTTAACTGGTTATACTCAGATTCTTTTGATTTAAACCTTATATTGATATGTTCTAAATGACTATTGATATCATTGATAATCTTCTTTTGATTCTTCAAATCAATAAAGGATAGTATGAGCTTAGCTTTAAGGTTAACTTTAGCTTTTCCTTCTTTAATGTCATATAATACTTCTTCATCATACATATTATCTTTTCCCTGTTGATCATAAAACATCTTGTGCTTCTTAGGATCACCTTCAAGTTTTTAAACTTATCACAAAGGACCAAGATTTGATGCCAATTTTTGGAAACAAGATGACTGAGAGGGGGAGGTGAATCAACTTCAAAACTTTTCAATCAATTTCACTTAACCATACATGAATCATTCTAACAAGCATGTACATCTTAGAAAGTGTAAGCATGAAATCATAAGAGCATTAAACACATGAACACAACATATATGTGGGAAATATATGCAATTAGAAATGCATCATGTGTATAAATCAATCATGACTTGGAGAAGATAGAGCATACCTACACTTCTGATTGGGAACACATTTGTTAACTGGGAGCACGACCAATATGGGGATCGACTAGACCTAATTATGGGATCATTTATCACAATACACTATGTTAAGGATGTTTATAGTATACTTTCAATCCTTTGAATCCTGCATAAGCTAAAAATATTTTAATTGCCTCCAAACTTGCTACTAGCTCATAAGTATCCTCAAAGTCTACCCCTTCAACCTATTTATATCCCTTGCATACCAATATAGCTTTGTTCCTATTGAATTCTCCATATTCATTCAACTTATTTATAAATGCCCATTTTATTCCAATGACATTTTTGTCTTTAGGCCTAGGAACTAGTTCCCAAGTCTCATTCTTCTCTATTTGATATAACCCTTTAGTCATAAAATTTAACCAAAAAAAATTCTTTTCTTACTCATATAAGAATTTTAGGTTTAATCTCAAATAATAGAGAAACATTATCTTGATTTATATTACTTACCAATATTCTCCTTGTTTTCACACATGTATTCTTGTTGCCAATGGTTTGAGATTTAGGTTGATCTATTTGAATCTATATTAAAGGTCCTTTTGAGTCATGTCTTTCTTTATCTTATTCTTCCTCCTCATCAACCTATAGAGTATCTACATCATTATTGAATTCCAAATTCTTTGATGTATTCTTTGATTGTGAGTGAGAGTTTCTTGTCTCATCAACCTTTACATTTGTATATCCACTATCTTTTATAGTCTCTTTTTATAACATCTATAGGCTAAGCTAATTATTGAGTATCCTAAGAATTTGCCTTCATTAGATCTAGAATCAAACTTAACCAAGTTTTCATCATCCCTTTTTATGAAACATTTAGTCCCAAAAACTCTAAAGTGTTCTATGTTAGCAGGTCTACCCTTCCATAATTCATAAGGAGTCTTGTTACCATTTATCCTTATTTGTACTCTATTAAAAATGAAGATAATAGTACTAATTACCTCTCTTCAATACCGATCAGATAATATAGATTCATAAAACATAGTTCTAGACATCTTTTGAACTATTTTATTCTTCCTTTCCACTACCCCATTATATTGAGGTGTCTTAGCTATTGACAGTTATCTTCTTATTTTATAAACCTTGTAGAAGTCATCAAACTCATTAGACCAAAAATATCCTCCTCTATTTCATCGTAATCACTTTATCCAACCATTTTTCTCATTCTCATCAAGGGCCTTGAATGGATTGATCTTGTTAAGAGCTTCTAATTTCTATTTAAAGAATGCAACCCAAGTCATTCTTGTATAGTCATCAATGAATTACATGTATTAGTTATCTCCTTGAATTCTTTGAGTACTCATAAGCCTATAGAGATCAATTGGATTAACTCCAATGGTTTTGTCCTAGAGTACTCCTTGGACTTGAACTTTCTTTTAGTTTGTTTACCATGTTGACATGCCTATAAAGAATGTTTGTAGGTTTGATGATTTTGGGCATGTTCTTCACAGACTTCTCAGTGTTAATTTTGACCAAATTTTCAAAGTTTAGGTGTCTTAGCCTTTTGTATCATAGCTAGGTTTCAGCTATCTTTCTCATGAAACATCTCTCCTTCTTCATCTTGTTTAGTACATATAGGTTGTTTTCAATCCTTTTAGCATTGGAAATTAGCCTTCATGATTTGGCTCTTCTTATCTCACATCCTCTATTATGAAAGATTAGTGTATATATTTATTTTCAAATTTGATGTACACTGAGTAGGTTATGATTCAAACCTTTCACATATAACACATTTTGAATGTTGGTCTTTCCATTATCCAAAATCAAAACACCCTTACCAACTATATTAGTAGTTGTGTTGTCTCTAAACATCACTATTCCTAAAACATTATTATTTAATGAGATAAAATTATTTATATCTCTTATCATGTGGCTTGAGTAACCGCTATCTATATACCATTTCATGCCTTCATCTTGAATGTTAAAAGTAGTCTACACTAGCATAAAATCATATTTAGTCTTTTTTTCCTCCTTGGCAAGAGGTCCATCTTACTTCTTGGGTTGAATATCATCCATCCTAATTTGTTTTGGCTTCCATACCAATGTTAGATATTTTTTTTAAATTCTAAGATCTTTATGTGTTTTTTTGAATCTTATAGGCCTTTCAATTTTATTAGTGTAGAATCTAGAAATGTGTCCTGTATTGTATCCTTACCATGATTCAAAAATGACTTATCCTTTATTATGTTGGGTTGCCTAATTGGTTTTTTTTATGTTGATATTCTTGATTTTTTGTGACTTTCAATTCTCTCTTTAACTTGTTCATTTTGTCTATTAGCTGCACATGTTCAACCTTTAACTGGTTATACTCAGATTCTTTTGATTTAAACCTTATATTGATATGTTCTAATTGAATATTGATATCATTGATAATCTTCTTTTGATTCTTCAAATCAATAAAGGATAGTATGAGCTTAGCTTTAAGGTTAACTTTAGCTTTTCCTTCTTTAATGTCATATAATACTTCTTCATCATACATATTATCTTTTCCCTATTGATCATAAAACATCTTGTGCTTCTTAGGATCACCTTCAAGTTTTTAAACTTATCACAAAGGACTAAGATTTGATGCCAATTTTTGGAAACAAGATGACTGAGAGGGGGAGGTGAATCAACTTCAAAACTTTTCAATCAATTTCACTTAACCATACATGAATCATTCTAACAAGCATGTACATCTTAGAAAGTGTAAGCATGAAATCATAAGAGCATTAAACACATGAACACAACATATATGTGGGAAATATATGCAATTAGAAATGCATCATGTTTATAAATCAATCATGACTTGGAGAAGATAGAGCATACCTACACTTCTGATTGGGAACACATTTGTTAAATTGGAGCATGACCAATATGGGGATCGACTAGACCTAATTATGGGATCATTTATCACAATACACTATGTTAAGGATGTTTCTAAAGCCTATAGTCTAACATAATCATGAAATAATCATAAGAGGGTCCTAGATTTTGATATTTCACCTATATTAATAACAAGAAAAGTAAATATAATCAAGTTCTCACAAAATCTTCTTGCACAAAGTGGGGGCTAGAAAAAATAAAACTAAACATACATATAAGACATATACTCATGTCAATGTATACATAATCCTAATACATGGAAGAGAAGCATAAATTCATATCTATCTACTCTTACAAAGGAGAAATAAAGTTAAAAATAAATACCTTTGAAGATGAACCCATCGATCCTCAATATCTCCCTTGGCCAAAATGATTCATAAGAGGTTGTTATGGTATGTAAGGATGACAAAGAGAAATCAAATTTAGGCTAAACAACCTATCAATGCATCTAAAATACTTATATATAAAACAAGATCCATGTCTCCAAAGAAAGTATATAACCCTAAGATTTAATTCTCATGTATAATGGTCAATAAGTAGATGTTAATTTTCTCTTACTTCTTATTCTCATAATAAATGATGGAAATGAACTTTTATATATAGGTGGATTTGACCCTAAACCCTTCCAAAAATCATGGTTGATAGGGTCAACCCAATCGACCTAGTATAATTTTGGATAATAACTCACTAGGTCATGAGTTAGGTCAGCCAAAGGTTAACTAACTTCTAAGTGAAAAATACCCCAAAATTATATAGGGTGAACCTAGTTGACCCAATACAGGCGATTGATAAAATGGGATTTAGGTGAGGAATAGGAGGATAAAATATAGAAAATTCCTAAAAAACATAAAATAAAGAAGAAAAATCTTAGGGTTAATGGCTTTAGGATACAAATGTATAGATAACAAATAGAAAAAGGGACAACAATCCTATGAAACACCAATTGTATGCCCACCCCTTTCCCAATGCACCTATTAAGTTGTGCACTTAGAGAGATTGAGACTTGACAATTTCTTGTAAGATACAAAGTGTTAGTAAATGATAAAAAAAATGAAAATATTATGTGTATACATATGCCTCACTCTAATCTCATCACATATCGTGCGAGTGTAATGCGAGATGGTGTTTTAGGAAATATAACATGATAACACATAATTTTGATGCTAAATAAAGTGTAGTAAGCAATAAATAAGATAAATGAAAGGACAAAATTGAAAAACACATACCTTTACTTACCTTAATGTTGTAGATAAAGAAGTAGATCACAAGATAAGTGATGTTATCTAAATATGATGAAAATTAGGCAAACCTATAGAAGTTAGAGCAAAAAATAGCCAAAAAATTAAAAAATTGGAAGATATGCATATCATAGTGGAAAATATTCTCTATGCCATCACAATTCTAGAACATTTTATGGTTTGAAAAATGGATGAGTGAAGACAAAGATAGAGGTAAAACAAGGAATCGGGCAAAAAATAATTGAAAGATTTAAATTTGTGAAAAGTGATTTTAAATAGGGTGAAATGAAAGTAATATGTTATTTTTGACTTGTGAAGGAGAGAAAAAGAACTCTGAGACCAAATGAGCTAAGATAGCAAGGAGATGACAGGCTAGGTGAGAGGGACCCCTAAAGGTGGTAATGGGTACATAAAAGGTAGGAAACTAAGAATCTTAAACCAATTTTTGAATATTTTAGTGCTTCAAGTATATTTTAAAAAATTTGTAATTTTAAGCATTTTTAAATTTCAAAATGAAACCAAATTAGATGTTATGGGTAGGAAAACCCAATTAGGGAAATGGGTTTGAAGGGTTTGGGGAATAACTACCAAAAGGCACTTATTTCATAGAATGTAAGGGGTTGATAGGGAAAAACAACTAGGTTGACCCAGTGAACTGAGTAGGTTGAAAAATGATAAAATCTATACTATCAACCCAATATGTATGTGTCGATCCTATACATATTGCAAACTACCAACCTATTATAGTTTCTTGACTAAGCAAAAAAGTCTAGTATGACATCATAGTATTATGGGGAATAAGATGGTTGACTTAGATTTTTAAGTCAACCAAGTTAAAAATAAAGAAATTTTAGTCAAACTAGTATTGACCAAAGAACTAGAATAGTATGAGAATGTATGCAAGTGGTTGAAAGAGTGCTAGAATGGCCTAAAATGACCAATTGAGGGATAAAATGGATTATTAGGACAAAAATAGGTTCAAATGAATAAATTAATGAAATTTAGGCTTGTTTTTTGTTATTATTTTTTTTAAAAAGAATGTATTTTGACTATACATGACATGGAAGATCTAATACATCTTTTATTATTTCCTGGTTGTAGGGACATCTAAAATTATGGTGTTTAGTAGACACATCATGGCTGCCATATTTATTGAAGTTCCTATCAATAGAGGATAGGGCTAGATTGATCTTTTTAGGCCTAGGAAGCATATTAGAGATGTGTAGGATACCCCTAAGCTTAGATCTATTAGTCATGTTCTTGGGATGCTTGGAATGATTGACTAACACCTTTAGGTGGGAAGTGGAGGGGGATACTATAGAGGTGGGCATTACCCTAGAGGATTTAAATTTCATCCTAGGATTGCCTATAACATGGATGTCTATGACTATTATGATACCTAATAGTGATGAGATGAGAGCCTTAGTTGTATGGGCTATAGGCTTAGAGAGGATATACTTAGGTCAGAGGGTGAGCATGTTTGATGTTTATACTTTATATATTTTAGAAATCTATAAGGATATGATAGGACTTGTGATAACATGAGTGTTATGACACAAGTCAAATGGCAAGGTACCACTCATCATGATAGCCTTGAGCCATATGATATTAGAGGAGAGGGTGTTATATGACCTAGGGTGTGTCATCTAGGTACAAATCATAAATGACATATATGGAATGTTGTCTAGAGTAAAAGTCTATTGGATTGATCATATTACTGATGGCATATATCTATGAGAGGATTCTCATGCATTAGTCAATTGAGTTACCCAATGTTGTCAATGATAGGTCACTATGAGTATAAAGATGGAGATAAGCCCAGGTAGTATAAACTATGCCCCACATGCCAATGATATAGATAGTGAGATGAGAAGATATAGTATGGAATCTTATGGGTACATCACTACTACATGTCGTAGTTAGGACATAGTTATACTAGCTTTAATATGGATAGAGGTGATAAAGCATTACACCTAGTGGACATAGCCATATTTGATGACATGAGTACTAGGGTAGATGGGATTGCCTCACCTAGTGATGTTGATAGTGGTGTCTAAATTTTGGGCTTAACATGTGAGAGAGTTATGGGGGAGAGGAAGACTAGGGCTACTAGTGGTGAGGTTGATGCTCAGGCCATGTCATGAGAGACTATGGACTAGTCAAGCACAATAGGTAGTAGAGTGGGAGGAGATGTGTGTAGAGGTAATAACACCAGAGGTATAACTACCAACTCCATAGTGGGATGAGTAGTGACCACTAAGTACAACACATTGATAGAGGTAGTAAGAGTAAGAGATATATGAGACTGTAGATGTCTCAGATGACCTAGTAGGTAGGCTAAAGTAGAGTTAGACTATAGAGAGACCACTTAGGTTTATCTTGAGATACATACGAATGGCATTTTTAAGATTTTTTTTAGGAGGTGACTTATAGAGGAGGTTATTGGAGGTTGTGTAGATGGGGAGACCATACTCAATAGTCATGTAGATGTTAGATAATAGTGGGTCAACATATAGAAAGGTAATAAAAGATGGTTAAATGTTTTTTTAAATTTTATTTGAAACATACTAAAGATAGATTTTGAGATATATCATTGATCTAATTTATATTTGGTTTGATTTTTGTAGGTGTGGTAGAGGATGAGGAGATTAGATCAAGGTCCCTAATGAGGGGATCACTCCATGATGTCATAAATGAGGCACTGATGTCATACAACCCCACTACACTATAGGATCCTAGGGTACTATCTACCACAACTCAGACAAGCTAGTTTAGACTAGTTGGAAAGGCTATAAAGTAGTTATGAGCACATAGAGAGGGGATGTATCCACTAGTTGATATGGGTGTAGGTGAGACACAAGTATGGAAAGACCTAGTTGAGGAGAGGGTTTCACATCTAGCTATAGTGACATAGATGACATAGGAACATGACCAATATAAAGCAATACATATAGTAGCCTTGACCCATATGACATATGTATAGGATCAAGAGAGAGTGATACATGTATAAGAATAAGAGAGATCAACACATCTAGTAGCCCTAGCCTAGTTGGCATAGGTACAAGCTCAAGTAGCTCATCTAAAATGGTAAGTGTCTAGATTGAGATCTCAAATAGCCTCATTACAACATTTTATTTGGAGGATTTATACTAAGACATCTATAGGCAATGTGGCTAGGCCACGAGATAGGTAGGATGGGGCCCAACCCTAGAGTTGGAACGTTGTATATGGTTGTATTATTATATCAAAACTCATGAGATATATATAAATACATCATTTTGTCATTTTAGATATATGTGTTATCATTATGGTTGTGTTTGTGGATGCTTTAGATATATTTATTTATAACACATGTATTTAACTATTGTTGTATATGTTATAGGAAATATATGAGGTGTGGTTTCTTTTCTAGCACTATATAGAACACATACATGGTTCAAAAGAAATAGGCAAATAAGACTTGGTAAAATATAATCAATCAAAAATGTACTACACACTATTTCAAGTTGGGAAATGTGTAATAACAAGAAAATGACTAAGTATAAAGAACCAAAGGGTGGCAAACAAGATGGTAAAAATATATATTTTTTAAAACCAAATAAAATATTGGCACCAAATTAAAATAAGTAAAATCACACTAAATCACATTGGGAAGTATGAAAATAATGCAATAAAATGGAATTCATGTAAAAGAATAAAATAGTATAAAAACAAATCAATTAAGTCATTCAATCATACTAAATCACATTTAGAAGTATAAGAGAAAAACAAAATTGGTGAAATTTGGTCTTGAATTTATCACACTAATTCAAGCTAGGAAGTATGAAAAATTCAAGAAATGGTTGGATTCTTACATGTACTCAAAAAATAAGAAGATAAAAGAGAAAGAGAAATGAAGTAAACATAAAACTTACTAAATCAAGATGGTAAGCATGTCAATGACATGTAACTCCATGATCAATCACATATTATCTCATATTTGATACATGTAATTTTGATTGTGAGTTGTATTATTAGAAAATTTTGTGAGGGCCAAGTCCTATCCATGGTCTTATACTACAACTCATGAAGGGAACACCAATGAGGTAGAATAAATGTGAAAATAAAGTAATAAAAGATGTGGGAAATAGGAAATTAAGATTGTGGTAATTTGTGAGGATGTCTAGGTCCTATCCATGGTCTTAAAATGTAACTCACAAATGGAATCCCAACAAGAGTGATCAATGAAGAAAATAATATTTCTCAAGAAGAAATATGAGGAATATATGGAGTGAAAAGGGGAGTGCAAGAATAATAATGTATATGTATTATGAGAATATCTTAGTAGACAAGAGGCATACTAAGGACATGAGAAGAAACTAAGTGACTAGTGACCATCAATTTACAAAGGAAACCTATTTGCTATAGACATTAAGCTGTGTAGGAAAATAAGCATACTACTAAGATCAGATTCATAAGTTAGATTGGTATAATAAAATTAAAATAGACCTAACTTCCTATGACATGTTCCTCATTCCTTAGGACACCTTATAGAGCCATCCATCTACTACAAAGATTGGGTCCTTACATGAGAAAGTAGGTACCACTAAAAGATTTTTTATTCTCCTTTTTATAATTTACTAGCCTACTACATCCCAATGGGCATAGGCTCTATTGTGAGGCCAGCTATAGATTTTTATTTTAGACTAGAAGAAGGATATGTGATTTGAATCATGTCTTTTAGTGTGATTTGAGTTTTAATAATTTTCAATGTTTTTGCCTTTTGTTTAAATGATTTGTCTTTTAAAAGTTTTTTAAGGCTTTTAGAGATTCCTCCTCCATATGGACTTGGAATGACCAACCATGATAGATATAGTGATAAAAATGAATGAGTTTTAGGCTTAGGCTAAAGAAATATAAGTGACCACAGATAATACTGACTAGAACACTTAGGCTTAACAATGAAATAACATGTTATTTCAAGTCTTAACCATGTTTATGCTTAGTTTGCAAAAATGGAAATAAAGGGGAAAAGGAGATCCAAAGTGGATCGGTATAAGGAGTGTATAGTAAGATGAATTATTTTCTAACTAATCAAATTATAATAGGATAAATGAATAAAGGGAACTAGGTTTGTATAACCAAGACACAATGATAATTAGCTGTGAAAAATAGAGATAAGAAAACAAACAATCATTAAGAAAGGAATAAGGGAGTTTTTAATAAATAAAGTTTAAGAAGGACAAATAAATAAATGACAAATAAGGACATATATAAGAAAACATAAATGATGATATAAGTAATATAAAGTGCAATAACAAAGTCACCATGTAAGATAAATAATAAGTTGACATAGTGTTAAATGATATAATTGATAGATAAAGATACTTTTGGAGCATACGTCTAATACAAAATGAAAATGTAAAAGCACCATGTATGTGCTAAAAATTATTGATAAATATTCCCACACACATTATCCAAAAAAATTGGATAGATATTTATAAAGCTGGATATAAATTGTTGCTAATGTCTCATCTATTTTGAGTGAAAATTGGGTAAATACTTCTCATCTAATCTCCTCAACAAAAAAAGTAGGAATGTTAGATGGATAATTCTAAGGAGGAAAACTAGGAAAGGTATGATTGGGATAATGCATGGGAATTGGATCTATAAGATATGTGGGAATTATTGGTGGGGAAGGATCCATCGGTAAGGAAAGATCCACAGGTGAAGGAATCACAAGTAGAAGCACATAAAGATATTAAGGGACCATATGAGGAGATGGAACCATGGGAGAAGAAATAAGAGCCTTCTTGTGATAATGACCTATGGGAAGAATTTTAAAAGATTCGGGAATAGCTATAAGGTGATCCTTAAGGTGTTACTAAAGGATGCAACAATGATTGGTGATGGGTGCCACATTGGTGCTAAAGAAAACACATCTCTCCATACTTAGGCATATATTTATGAAGTAACTTTGGGGGAGGTATTTATTTGTCTAATGATTAATGGGAATAAGGATGCAAATTATCAATATATTATCATAACTTGTGATAATGGGTGGATGAATGATTATTTATTCTATAAAAGTAACATATATGCTTGTGAGTGGTCTTAGTAGAATCACTCATAGGAGGAGGTGTAACAAGAGTGGAAGAAGTTAGGTAAGGCTCATCAACCCATTTGGTGGGAAATATAGCCATCTAAGGTAAAGGAATCAAATCTTCACCAAGATAAGGTCAAGGTGGGGAAGGAATGAGACTAGGATTAATGGAAGGAACAATGGGATCGAAAGTAGGAGTAGACTTAGGAATAGTGGGAGCAAGAGCAGACTCAACTATGATGGGAACAAGAATTGGCTATGATATGGGTTCCATTAAGGGAGGGGAAATATCTTTAGAAGGTTAAATGAGGGTCTCATACATCTTAGGGATAAGCATGCTATAACAATTAGGGTACCTAATGAAGTGGTAAGTCTCAATCATATCATGATCTATGAGCATATTCCTATGAGGTTCCTCAAAAAATTTAGGTGTTAGCACCATATATAACCTAAGATAAAGAGGAAAAATAATAAAATTAGTAAATATAAATGAGGGAATACTTGAAGATACATAAAAATAGTCAATCAAAGAAGAATGATAATGGATAATCTTAACATCATAGGCCTGAATAAGACCACCTAGGAATGGATCATCTAAAGAATAACCATCATCATAATCAAGTGTGTGAAGGTCAATGACATAAGTAGGGATGAATTTTTCATCTGATGAAGTGTGGTGAATAAAATTTTGAATCTCGATCAAGATAATGGGAATGTCATCACAAGGAGGTTTGCAAGAAAGAGGCTGCAAAGAAGTAGGAAGCTATGAGATGAGATGAGATGAGGTGAGAGATTAGAATTTTTAATATTTAATTTACATATTCATTAAGTCAGAATGGGGTTATGTAACTAAAGGGTTATAAGATGCATATTATTACGGTGGTTTAGAGACATATGGGTAGTGGGTAGAGGGTTAGGATGCTACTACATATAAGGGTAAGTGGATGTCAATGGTTGGGTGGAAGACATATAAGGGTAGGCAGAGGTAGGGAGCTAGGTATTGGGTACATGCCTTTGTAGATTAGGAATTTAGCCAAAGGGTGGTCGAAAGGGTACTTGTAAAAAGAGTGGTAGTTGGGTTGGTGATCGATGGAAGGGTGGTAACCTTACTAATAATTGGTGGCAGGGTAGAGGGTATAAACACCATAAGGCTTTGAAGTTGAGTGGTGGTTGACTAGTTTAAGGTATCTAGAGGAAGGTTGGTAGTCCCAAAGGTAGGTATTCCTAGAGTGGAGGAATGGTTTTTAGGAGTAGAAGGTATAAGGGTAGTGGTAGTTTGGGTTGGTTGGTTTCTAGTCGTAGTCTCAACGGGGTTATTGATTGTTCAAGAAGCTTGGGTAATCAATGATTGTTTAGTGACTATGGAAATAAAGGTACTCCCCATAAGATGGGGGGCATACCATAAGGTGGATCTATATATGGAGACATATCTATAATATGGTAAGATGTGGTTTTAAGGTAATGTTGCAAGGCTATGAGATTATTGTCTAGGAAAGTGACAAAATTTGTATCTCCTCGAGCGACCTCTCAAGGGAAGGTAGGACTTTTTGATGGGTAAGGAGATTTTGTTGGTTTAGAAATGTAGTCCATGGATGAAGAGGTAGAAGAAGTAGGTTTGATTGGTGATGGGTTTTGCTCTGCAAGGTCTCTTTGCTATTGGTGAGTGAGAACCATATGAGATAAGAGAGATAGAAATAATAAATAACCTCACTACTCAAAACAAAGAGAAGACCAAAAATTGATTAAAGAAATCAAATCACACTCTAGAAGATACATTAAGCCCTAGAGTTTTAATTAATATCATTTTTGGCTTGTGCCTTAAGAAGATGTGTGATTTAAATTGGTTTGTAGAGTAGGTACTAAAAAGGAAATCTAAGTTTAATTTTAGGTTTTGTTTAGGTGATAAAAAATAATTTGTATTGGAATCATTTTGTGGCCAGATATTGGGGCCCACCCACTCACTTCACACACTATTATGAAAAGGGTGTCGGGTGCTTAGCCAAAATATATTGATATCTAGATATTATACTCAATTAGAGAGCTGAGTTGGTCCTCCCCTTGGTAATTACCTCCAAGTAGGATCATTAGGCAAGGGTAAGGTTACTACTAGGTGATGAAATCCTAGTCAAGCCTTGTCTCAAGTTGGTTTGATGTTTAATTAATGAAAGTGGTTTGGTTTAGGTGTGTGAAACAAAGAGTAAAGCTATGATGGATTAATTTGCCTTTAATTTAAGCTATGTGAACTAAACTTTCAAGCAATTAATTTATGCACTAAATTTTAAGTCTAAGAGAATATTTTGATTTCATTAATGAGTAAGCAATAAGGAGAGAATGTAATCAATCAAGAACCTAAGTAAAGACATAAGGGTCCCACTGGGCATTCCAAAATGTTTCAATGAATTTATTGCTTATTATGGAAAAGAGAAACTAAGTATGGGTATGGTTGAAAAACTTGATTGATAGTGCACATGTGAAAATTATAATATTATGAAGAGCTCCTCTTTGGCTTGGGAGGATGACCTGCAGATAAGAAAACACTAAAGTAAACTTGTTTGTTAGACAAATAGTTGAGTGGATTGCCTAGTGATAACCAGATCTTGAAAGTGAGAGCTTCCTTAGGGGATGCTAATCCACATGTTTTAAATAATTAAGTTCATAAATAGAAAATAAAGGTAATTGCATCAATGAATCAATGGGTACTGAAATTGAATACAAGAAAAGCTTACTAAGAAATATTTTATAAATATTTAGATTAGTAATAAACCAATTAATACTAGTGCTAGAGATTTGGGGTATGCTTCAAAAAATTAGAAATGGGTTTGTGAATAGGTAGGGACATAAAACATTTAGGTTTGGTTGGGTGTAGGTGGGTGAAATCAACTTGTTAGTTTTTGGTACCATAGTGATTGTTAGTGGTTGAGGTAACTATTAGTGGTTGAGGTGAATGTGGATGGTCAATTTGACCATCGATAGTTGGGTAGACCATCAATAGTTGAGTTGACTATTGATAATTACTATGTGAAGATCTAGGTTGGTAAATATCTAATTGACAAGATCTAAAAGATGGACTCTAAGAGGTGGGTAAGGCTTGGGTTGATTGTGAAATGTAAATAAAGTAAATGAATACAGGGAATCAGATAATTATCTTACCAAAAGTCAATTAGGTGGATGGTTGAGGTATTTGATCTATTGGTAGGATCTAGCTTGATTTTGATAGAGTAATAGTACCCAAAGTCTTGATAGAGAGGTAGTGGTAAATTGACTCTTTGATGTGATTACTAAATTGTTGGATTATTAATGATAATTATTGATGATGACTGACCTATAAAAAAATCTTGTATACACAAGCTCTTGATGATAATTTCAAATGGATTTACACCTCTCAGATCCTCTCTTCTTATAGGCATAAGAAAGAGGTGGAAGTGAAGGTTTAACTAGGATATCTAATTATAAATTATCTATGCAAAGACTCGTAATAGGATTTAGACAATCTATAATTAGAAAATAAAAGTGGATGGTTTACATGCCTTTGATTAGGGAGGTAGCACCTAACCATCGATGGTCAAGGTGACCATCAATGGTCAAGTGCCAAGGGTAAAAAGGGTTGTAAGGCAAGGTTAAGCCAATTAAGTTAAACTGACTATGGGTGAGATCGATTAGGGTTTAGAGGGTTAGATTAGTTCTGAGAAGGTCCTAAGGTGGTCAAGGTTTTGACATTTGGAATTATGATGTGCATATTTTTGGTGTCTAAAATTACCTAGATCAATTTTTACTCATCTTCATAGACAATATTCTAATTTATTCCAAATGTGAATAAGAGCATGCTGAGTACTTATGTCTAGTATTACAACAATTAGACAAACATAAGCTCTATGGTAAGATATCCAAGTGTGATTTATTTTTAAAAATATTTTAATATTTAGGTCATATCATTTCATCAAAAGGGACATTCATGGATCTTGCAAAGATAAAAGCCATCATAGATCAGCCAACACTCAAAAATGCCCATGAAGTGCATAGTTTTATGGGTTTGGTAGGGTATTTTTGGAAATTTTAACGTATTTTTTTCAAACTATCTAAACTAATCACCTCCTTAAAATCTAAAAAACAACATTTTGTGTTAATCGATAAGTGTGAGGAAGCCTTTCAAACCCTAAAAAATAGGCTAACCTCATTATTGGTATTATTATTCCCATATCCAAATGGTCATTTCTATAATAATAGTTTCTTTTGTAGATGTCTTAGGTGGTTTATTTATGCAAGTAGTCTTCGTAGTAGCCTCTGAGTCTAGGATACTAAATCCTTATGAGGCTAAATATGCTTCACAATATTTGGAGTTATTTGGAATAGTACATGCTTTATAGGTTTGGAGACATTATCTATTATGTAAACCATTTTAACTCAAAACAAATAATTTGGGGCTCAAGTATGTCTTCACTCAACCAAATCTAAATGATCGATAAAAGCATTGGTTAGAGTTTTTGTCAAATTATGATTTTGACATCAGATATATTAAAGGTAAAGAGAATAGGATTGCA
>JARHVA010004463.1:642500-757500 GCA_037957365.1 Torreya grandis
CTTTGCATAAATTAGTCATCACCAGTGAACGTGAAGGAAAGTGATGTAACATAATTTTATTAGAGATTATCATGTGGTGGATTATGAGCCAGCTTAGTTTGAAGTATAAAAACTATAATGAATAGTTTAGGCCAAATTAATATTATAGTTGTATATATTATTTGTCTAGTGTAATTTCTAGTTTACATGTATGAGTGATGTCATATTAGATAGAATATGTATTCCATAGTCTATATGACTACTACATGTGATGGTAAAGTAAAAAATAATGTTCTATATGAGTTATTAATGTTTGAATCACCATTTTCTACCCCATTATAAAGGGAAGGGACAATACCATTAAGAAGGTGTATAGGAGACAATTGATCTATGGTTAGAGGAAAATTACCCAGATGATGTTCTCCCTCTCTAAAATTAAATTTAGGTATTTTTTGAGATGTATGTTAGGTCGTATGATCCAAAGTATCTTTATTTAATTTTTTATATTATTAGGTTAATAATAAAAAATTTAGTAAGAAAGTTGTATTATGGGAAAAATATGCGAATTAGTTGGTCTCATTGTAAATTCTCATAAAATATTTATAAGCACGAGACCTTTGGAAATATTTTTCATATATAATTTTTTACCTTTGTTCAAAGATTTATCCAACCTTTATATTTTAATTTTCATATTTATCTATGTGTGATTATTCCCAATAGTGGTATTAGAGTGGGTGAAAAAGGAGTTGGAAGTGATTGGTGAACGTGAATCCTAAGTAAAGTTGAAGAAGAAATTGGCCTAGAAAGAATAAGGTATTATATAATATATTTTTTAGATTATTGTCATAAATACAGAATTTATACCTTTAAAAACCTTAAAAACATAACTTTTACAGCCATTACAAGGCCTATCATGAAAAAAATTAGTTATGGAGTCATTTGACATAGACCACACTTCATTTGCAATCTTAAAAATTGATCTACATGCCTAAAATACCATATTATACAACCTGATTTGATCATAAATCCTATTTTTTGAGTTTTACAACTTTTAAAAGATTTAGGGAGTAGTAATCATGTTTTTATGTAGTTGTGTGATTTAAAATTAAGTTTAAACTTTATTTCCTTGATTGTATGGATTAAAAAGCTCTGTTGGATCAATATAATCACTTGTATGACCTCTTCAAGCAATTTTATGATTCAGATATATAGTGTTGGCATCCATATGTTGGAAACTAATTTGTATGCTTTGATTCTTCATCTAATAGCCTAAAAATTGAAAAAAAATGACTTGTACAACCTTGTACAATTTTTTTTAGAAAATTTGAAGCATATTAGTGAAGAATGGTGTCCCCCTAATGAAAAAATATGATATGTGTATTCATGTTTTCTATTGGAAAGCTTAACCTTGTCCAACAATATTTCTTACATTACCTTGTATAGCCTCTACTATTCTTCTATGTATTTTTATGGATTTGTTAACATAGATGCATTTTGAAGCAGTAGTAGTGTGGCACCTATAATAGACCATGGCATGGTGTAGTAGTGAATTACATGCCCAAAAGAAGTATAACACAATAAAAATTTAAAATTTTACTTTTATCTTTATATTCTAATGTTTATATGGTCCTTATAATTAAAGGAAAGACATAATTTGTTAAGCATGAAATATACTAAGAGGTGGGGCAAATCAATGTATTATATATTTTTTAATTAATATGATTTCTTTTCTTTAACAACTTAATAACACATTCAAGATATGTAATAAAATTGAAACAATAATATGCACCACATGTGTGTGTGTGTGTGTGTGTGTGTGTGTGTGTGTGTGTGTGTGTGTGTGTGTGTGTGTGTGTGTGTGTGTGTGTGTGTGTGTGTGTGTGTGTGAGAGAGAGAGAGAGAGAGAGAGAGAGAGAGAGAGAGAGAGAGAGAGAGAGAGAGAGAGAGAGCAAATTTTACATGGAAACCTAAATTGGGAAAAATTATAGAGAATAATCTCAAGTATATGAATGAGCACCAACTCAATTTATAAATTTCTCAAGCACCAACTTGTAGGAGTACCAACCCCTTTTTCAAGCACCAACATAACAAATATTTTTGAGAACCAACCCACAAGAGCACCAACCCCGTGCAAAGATTTGTGAGCACCAACCCCGTGCAAAGATTTGTGAGCACCAACCCACATGAGAATCAACCCCTCTTGTGTATAAAACACAACTATCTCTCAATGTTTTTTACTCAATAAATGATATAACTCTAAAATATCTCATGTTTTTCTCTTCTCTAAAGCAAATACAAACCATGCACTCTCTTTCATATTTCAAATGGCTTCTCAAGCCTTTATTCATATCTTTCCAAATGACCTTTGGCATTCAACCTTTGTGACCCTTCAAACCTCATGGAAAATGGTTCCAAACTTGCATGACCCTTCATATCCTTAAATTTGAAAAGTCACATGGTGACCCTTCATAAGTAAATCCATACTTTCCTCTTTTTTCTTTATCTTAGTGACTTTTCATATTCCTCAAAGTGTCCCTTTATACCCTCTTCTGTCTCCACATGGTGACTCTTGGAATTCCTCAAGATGACTCTTCATGAGAAAATATATCCCATTCCTCTTTTTTATTTACCTCATGACTCTTTGACTTCTTCATGGGCCCTCTTTTGACTTATATACAACCAAAAATATATTTGTTAATATTAAATAAATATTAACACACATTAGCCAAGCTATGACTATTAAAAACACCATTAAATTCAATGGGGCATTTATCACCAATACTAGACCTTTGATATCAATGACAATATTTCTAACAATCTCCCCCTTTGTCACTGATGGCAACCTCAAATTGAAACTGCCATATCCTAAAACATGTCCTACACATGCCAACCTACACATACTACCATCTAAAAAACATATAGTAACTCCCACTTACTATAGAAACCTATACCTATTCTCTTTACCTATTTCTATGCCTATACCTATACATATTTCTATTGTTCTCCCCCTTTGACATCAATGGCAAAGGGCCTATCCTGGAGCTAACACTTAGCTCCCACTCAACTAATGTTGATCCTCAATGGTAGGAAGTAAAATAAATTACTCCCAATTTATCCTATAGATACTCAAATGTGTCTTTTGGTAGTGCCTTTTTAAAAATATCTGTAATCTACTTTGTAGTATTGATATATTCCATCTTAACCTATTGATCTACAACTTTCTCTCTCAAGAAGTGATATCTGATGGGAATAAATTTTGTTCTTGAATGCATCACTAGATTCTTCAAAATATTAATAGTACTAGTGTTGTCACAAAAATATAATTAGGTTCATCATATTTTACCTTGATATCTTTCAAAGTTTTCTTCATCGAAAGCACTTGAGTAAAACACAATACCACTGCAATATATTCTACTTTCGCTGTAAAAAGTGATACTGAATTCTACTTTTTTCTTAGCCATGATACTAAGCTACCACCAAGAAACAAAGCTCCTCCACTTGTAATCTTTCTATTATCTAAGCAACCTAACCAATATGAATATGTAAAATCAACCAAAGTGAAATCTCTACTTGTGGGATACCACAATCCATAATCTAATGTCCCCTTAATATATCTGAATATTCTTTTCATCAACTGAACATGACTATTTTTTGGAGCTGACTGATATCTTACAACCATACCTACTACATGCATGATGTCTAGCCTTGATGCTATCAAATATAAAAGACTACCAAGCATAGATCTATACAAATATTGATCTATAACAGGTGAATCTTCATTCTTGCTCACTTTATTTCCTATACTTAGTAGTGTACCAACTAGTGCACAATCCTCAAAACCAAATTTATTCAATATTTCCTTGGCATATTTACTTTGATATATGAAAATTCCTTTATCTAACTAAAATATTTACAACCCTAAGAAAAATGACAATACTCTGAGCACAGACATCTCAAATTATTTTTGCATTATATCATAAAATTCTTTTGTCATATTTTCAATATTTCCTCCAAAAATGATGTCATAAACATATACCACAACAATAAATTGATGCTCACCTTCTATTTTTATGTAGAGATTAATGTCAACAAATCCTCTCTTGAAACCTTGATCTTACAAGTACTTATCAAGTCTTGCATACCAAGCTCTGGGAGCTTATTTCAATCCATACAGTGCTTTCTTCAATCTACATACATGGATACTAATATTTAAGATAATAAATCCCTTAGGCTACTCAATGTAGACCTCTTCTTCTAGATTCCCATTTAGGAAGGCAGATTTAACATCCATTTGAAACACTTTGAAAATTTTAAACACTGCATATGCAAGAAACATTCTAATAGCCTCTAGCCTGGCCACTAGTGCAAAAGTTTTTTCAAAATCTATTCCCTCAATATAAGCATATCCTTTACATACTAATCTTTCTTTATTCCTGGTCACTTCTCTATTTTCATTTAAATTATTTCTATTAATCCATTTTGTTTCTATCACATTATGATATTTTGGTCCAGGCATTAATTCCCAAGTATCTTTCTTTTCTATCTAATTTAATTCTTCATCCATTATCTTAACCCAATGCTTATCATGTCTAGCTTCTAAAAAATTTCTAGGCTGAATTTTGGATAACAAAGAGAAATTAACTTTCTTAGATTCACTTACCATCATTCTTCTAGTGTGAATTCCTTCATTTATGTCCCTAATGATGTCACTTTCATTATAATTTCTTTGGACATATTTGGATGGGGTTTTGGTTTCCTTTTTCTCCTTCTTCTCATCTTCATCTAATTCTTCAAAGTCTTCCTCTTCAATGATTTCAAGAATGTCTACTGGATCATTGATTCTTTATGTTCCATCTTCTTCTATCATGACACTTGCACTTTCAACTATTTTCTTGGTTCTTTCATTATGACATTTATAAACTTTAATTTTGAAAGAATAACCAAGAAATATACCTTCATCTGCTTTGGATTCAAACATACCAATTTTTTCATCTATTCTTTTTAAGAAGCATCTATTGCCAAAAACTCTAAAATAATAAATTGTTGCTAGTTTATCTTTTCATATCTCATAATGAGTCTTGTCACTATTGACTCTTAATAATGCTCTATTTTGAATATTCACTACTATATTAATTTCCTCTCTCTCTTATTTATCTAGTATCTTGGATTCATTTAGCATTGTCCTCACCATCACCTAAATTATTTTATTTCTCTATTCAACTACTCCATTTTGATGTGGAGTTTTGGCTGTTGAATAATGTCTCTTTATTCCATGGTCTTCACAAAACTCAATAAATTGATTCAAGATGAATTCTCCTCCTTGATATGATCTTAGACACTTAATATTCAAACCAGTTTAATTTTAAACTAATGCTTTGAAATGTCTAAAAGCTTCTGATTTTTTATTTAAAAACATTATCCAAGTCATACATGAAAAATATTCAGTAAGGAACATGAAATATTTCTCACTTTGATTACTTTGAGTTCTCATAGGTCCACACAAATTAGTGTGAACAAGATCTAAGATCTGAGTGGGTGAATACTCTTTTGTTTTAAACCACCTTCTAGCCTACTTCTCATGCTGACAAGGTTCACAAATTGTGTTGAATGGTTTTGTAATCTTTAGAAGATTTCTGACTACTTGCTTCTTAATGATGTTGATAATATTGTCAAAATTTATGTGTCCCATTCTCTTGTGTTGTAGTAAACTTTCTTCAATCTGAATCAAACAACATCTTTGACCTTTGATGTCTGATAACATATATAAATTATTTCTTGCTCTCTGAGCATCTACAACCAACACATCTGAATCTTTTCTCCTAATTTCACAAACTTTTGCATATAACTTTAGTGTGTTCCCCTAATCACACATTTAACTTACAATAAAAATATTATGCTTAAGAATTTATACATACAAAACATTTTTAGTTTTAGTTCTATCATTATCTAAACTTAGTGTACCTTTTCAAAAAATTCTGGTAGTAGTATTATCTCTAAATGTTACTGTGCCACCATTAATCTTCTTTAAGGTTATGAACTTGATCTTGTCTCCTGTCATGTGCCTCAAAAATCCTTTTTTAATGAACCATGTATTTTATTCATTTCTTGCATGCAAAGTTATTTGTATCAATAAAGATTTTTTAGGTTGTTACTTTTACCATAAACCAGTCTAAAATTTCTTCTTGATGAATGGAGCCTTGAAACTCTAGTCTTTCTTTACTAACTTGAGCATGCTTCTACAATACCAAGATATATGTCTAAAGTTATTGTACTTGTAACATATTATGGCCTCTTAATTAAATCATGATAGAGGAGTACACGATTTATGGCCTCTTCTTGAATCTACATGAGTTTCCTTCTCCTTATTTCTGAAATTGTTAGCCCTTTTTCAACATTCTATTTTTCTTATGACCATATCCATTACAATAAAAATAGTAACCATAAAAATAGGACCTATTTGTGTATCTCTAACCTAATTTCCTTTTGTAACTCTATTCCTTTTATCCTTATTTTTTTGAGATGTCCTTTGTATTCTTAACTTCTTCTCTTTTTATTTCCTCATTTGTAAGAGCTTTAGCATAGCTCTTTCCTTTTTTTATGTTAACCTTGTATGTGGCCTCCCCTTTCTTTTTTTCAAATCTGATACTTATCTTATCTGACATTGATCTTTGAATTTATAATATATTATTCAACATATTCATGTTATTCTCAAATTTTGAATCATTGGTTGCTCTATCATTGATTGCTTTATTTATTTTCTCAATATCTACTTTTAAAGAAGCAATTTCAATAACATACCCTTCACATTCTTCACTTACTTTTTACAACTGTTTCATTAGATATTTTTCATTTTTATTTGCTTATTCAAAGAGTTTTTATAGATCTTCAATTATTTCTTTTGAATCCTTTTCATTTTTCTTGATCTAGATCTTTAATCTTTGATTCTTATTCTCAATATATTTTAACTCTTCTAAAGCACAAATGAGTTTTCCTTCCAGATTCATTTCAGATTCATCCTATTCTTCTTCTTGATCATCTATACTTTTGCTTATATATTCATCTTCATTTATGACCATGAATAGAATATCTTCTTCTAAATCACTAACTCCACTATCTTTAACTGAGCTAGGATCTTTAGAATACAAACTCTTATTCTCAAATCCGTTCTTGAATTTTCCTTTGAAATTCTTATTTTATGTAGAATTTATTTCTTTATTGTCAACATTACCCTTATTTAGGAACTTAGCTAAAAAAATATCCAATCTTTTCACAATTAAAATATTTAAAAGGTAATTTTCCTTGATATTTAACTATGCCCTTTTTTAGCTTGTGAATGAATAGAGCTCTGTTGTCATCTTCATCATCACTAGAACTATCACTTGATTCTTGAATCTTAGCCTTATCTTTCTTTGATGTCTTAAAAGCATCTTCTCTCTTCGAGGGTTTCTCTTGTTTGGTCCATTTCTCATATCCCATAAGAATACCATGTAGCTCATCCATCTTTATCTTGGCTAAATTCTTCTTCTCTTTAATTGTTAAAACTTTTGCATCATATCTCAATGGTAGAGATATCAAAAATTATTATACCACAATTGATTCTTATAAATTTTCTATAAGACCTTTAATTTTATTAACTATTTGATCAACCCACAAAAGATAAATTGCTATATTTTCTTCTTCTTCTATCTTCAAACTCTCAAACTATCTTCTAAAAGTTTGAAGCTTAAATTGTTGATCCTTTCCATCACCTTTGTAAATATTATCAATTTTTACCCAAGTTTCATGAATAGATTTACATTTCATAACTTTAAATTTTTTTGATTCACATAAACCACATAAAATAACATTTAAATCTTTAGCATTATTTTCACTTGCCTTCTTTTCCACTAGAGTAGTTACAAGTGTCGGTGGCTCTTCATATTCCTCTACCACTGCTTGCTAAATGTTGAATCCAAGGGCCATCAAATAAGTCCTCATCCTTATGCTCTAAAAAGAATAATTTGTCCCATACAATGAAGGTGTCTTATTTTTATAAAAACCTTCATGTGATCCAACCATCATGCTTTCCCTGATCTACCTTCAAGCTATAAAACCTTTTCAAAAAGGAACCTAATTTGATACCAATTGTTATGCATGAAATATACTAAGAAGGGGGGTGAATCAGTATATTAAATATCTTTTACTTAATCTGATCTATTTTATTTAACCACTTAATCACATATTCAAGATATGTAATAACATTGAAATAATAATATGCACCACACGAGAGAGAGAGAGAGAGAGAGAGAGAGAGAGAGAGAGAGAGAGAGAGAGAGAGAGAGAGAGAGAGAGAGAGAGAGAGAGAGAGAGAGAGAGAGAGAGAGACTAAATTTTTATGTGGAAACCCAAAGTGGGAAAAACCACAGAGAACAATCTCAAGTATATGAATGAGCACCAACACAAATTACAAAGTTCACAAGCACCAATTTTCAAGAGCACCAACCCCTTTTTTGAGCACCAACACAACAACTATTTTTGATCACCAACCCCTTGTAAAGATTTGTGAGCACCAACCCATATGAACACTAACCTCTCTTGTGTATAAAACACAACTATCTCTCAATGTTGCTTACTCAACAAATGAGAGAACTCTACAATATCTCATACTTTTCTCTCCTATAAAACAAATAAAAACCATACAGTCTCTTGTATATTTCAAATGTCTTCTCAAGCTTTTATTTATAGCTTTCCAAATGACCTTTGGCATTCACCCTTTGTGACCCTTCAATCCTCATAGAAAATGGCACCAAACTTGTATGACCCTTTGTATCATTACATTTGAAAATCCGCATGGTGACCCTTCATAAGTAAATGCATCCTTTCCTCTTTTGTCTTTATCTTGGTGAATTTTTGTATTCTTTAAAGTGTCCCTTCATGGGAAAATATGCCATACCATCTTTTGTCTTCACATGGTGACTCTTGGAATTACTAAAGATGACTCTTCATGAAAAAAAATGTCCCATTCCTCTTTTGTATTTACCCCATGACTCTTTGAATCATACATGGTCCCTCTTTTAACTTATATGCAACAAAAAATATATTCATTAATATTAAATAAATATTAACACACAGTAGCCAAGATATGAATATTAAAAACACCATTAAATGAAATGGGGCCTTTATCACCAATACTAGACCTTTGATATCAATGATAATATTTCTAACACAATTTTCACATGCCATGAGAAGTTTTTTTAATTAAATTAACATGCACACTTTTGTTTTGAGAAAAATTAGGAAAGTACAATTCAAATAGAATATTTTATCTTGTATTTCAAATTTAGTTAATAGAGAGTTGGATAGTGAAGCTGTTGAAGACACCTGTAAGTGGGGAGGTTAAAGGTTCAAAACCCCTCAACTATGTTTTGGTTAAAGTTTAAAAATAAATACAAATTAAATAAATATTTTTAGAATATTATGTTTTGTACTTGGAGATACAAGGGTATAATTTGTGCAGTTTTTGACACTTATGATACCTTTTATGACTTTTTTGTCTAGTCACTATCTTATGAGAATGTGGTCATGTGACCAATTGATTTATAGGTTTTTAGATTTTTTAGACACATATAAATGAACAATTTTATTTTTTGAATATTAATTATATGTTTTTTCAATACATTTATTAAAAAATGATATATCAAGGTGTATTTTTGGTAGAAACTAACACATTTGCAATGTAAATTATCAATATATAAACTCATGATTGTGCTATCAATGATAATTGTTGAGATGTTTTCAATTATGTCCCTAAGGTGGTCATGATTTTTCATGATTTGATATGTATGCATGGTTCTCAATGACAAAGTGTGCTTTAGTGATCATGCATATACCTTGTAGTGTTTGCTTGGTTAGACAAGATGATGGATGTTGGTAATGTATTTAACATGTTTAAGGGGTAATTTTATGGGTAAAGAGTGTTTGGTATACTTTTATAAGTGAAATCAATCCACTGGAATAGTCTTGTGAAGCTCTAGCCTATCCTAATCATCTTGGTATGATTTCTTGAGTAAGTAGATTAATGATGTCAGTATTTTCACATGTGAAGGTATCAAAAGAAGTGGTCATATGGGTTTGTTCAAGTTAGTGCCTAGAGAATGTGTTTAAAATTTTATGTCTTGACATGGTGTATATCAAAATATATGGTGGTTCAAATTTTATCTCCCCATAGATTTCACTAGTTTCCATAGTTAAATTTGCATTAAAAAGTGACTGTTGGAATTCAAATATTTGAATTTACAAAGGAAAACCAGTCTGCAATGTTTTTTTTATAGTTTTTATTATATATGAATTTGATGCTGGTATAAAAATAAAAGTGGTAGAAAAATTCAATTTAAATTCATAAAAAATGATTTTAGGGTTTGATTGGTTGTACAGTTGCATTTATTATGGTTCAAAGTTGACTAAGGGTTTGACCTTCTTTTACAAGTGACCCAAGAAGGATGTTTGAGTTTTTATTGATGGTGTTTGGATGTTTTATGGTGAATTATCTATTATATATTATTTTAGACTCCCTAAGGATAATATTTATATATTTTTGAGGTTTTACCAATCCATATTTAGTATGAACAATTGCTTACAAGTTGACTATTTGTTTGTTCATGATGTTTTCATGTACACGATAAATAATTGATAGGTTTTGCATATCAAAGGTGTGTAAATATGAATTTTATAACTTAAGTATATCTTAAGGGTAATTTTTCAAGGACCTATGCGATTTTAAGTAGTATTTTGTTCCTATTTTTTCTCGATGAAGTGTTAAAAAGTTGAATAGGTCTCCATATACCTAAAAGGGCTTCATAAGCCTAATTGAAAGGTGTTGATGCTTAAGGGTGATATATAAAAGATATGGAAAACCTATTTATGTGGTTTTGATCTTATTATAAGTGTGATATAATAATTAAGGGTTAAGGTATCTCTTATGACCAACCAAGAAGGTGGTGATCATGAAGGCTCTATAAAGAGGATAAACAAAGATGAAGGTTTCTAGAGTTGACAAGTGAAGAAAAGAGAAGTGTGAATGTGCTTGGTGGATGGATTGAAGAGTAGAGAAATTTTATGAATATGTGTATTACATATAATTTATGTTTATTATTTTATAATAGTGTTCTTTTAGGGTTGAATATTTAGGATGAGCGAAGAGGTATAGAGTCATCTAAAAGGTTGTTTTAGAAGCATTACTTGTGTGTGAAGGCTTGAAGAAGTGTGAAGGGTTGAAGAGAGTTGATATTCATTGTTTATCCATTATATTCTAATTAAATTATAGTTAAGGAGGTGTTTATATCATAGGTTTTATGTGGGTTCTCAACATCTAAGGGCAAGTGGGTGCTTGTCCATAAATAGGGGTTGGTGTTCCTTGTGAAGTGGGTGATTCAATAAAGTCTCTTGTTTGTGATGTTTTATAGGACTATACTCCATTTTTTTAAAGATTTAGATTAGTTTTTATCTCACATTATGGTTTAACACATAATTCATGTGTTATGTTGCTTGATCTTGCATATTTTTCTTTGTTCATTGCAATAACTAGTTTATATGCTTCATGATTGATTATATTGATTGGTTAAGAGTTTGAAGTTTTGTAATTGAATTGAATTTATTGAATAATTTATTCAATTCCCCCCTCCAAAAAATATCAATTATTATACCTCAAACAAATATTATTAGATCCACACCTTCTTTATAAGTTTAACCACCTGAAGGTGATCAAAGGTAAAATGGGTAGTCATCAACTGCAAGGTGTTTTCTCTACTAATCAAGCACAACTATTTAATGTATAAAACTATTATTTTTGGATCATAAATATGAAGACATATATCATGTATCTAGGTTTTGACATTTGGAAATATATTATGGATGGTTATTCCACACCCCTACTCCTCTAACTAGTGTAGTTAACAAGAAGTTGAGTGAAAATAATTATAAAGCTATGAGTGATATCATTTATGTCCTATACGAAGCTAAGTTTACCAAGGTAATCCATTTCAAGTATGGCAAGGACATCTAGGATAAATTGTATACATATATGAAGTAGATTCAAAGGTTAAGTTGGATAAATTATATACCTATTGAAGGAAATTTGAGGTCCTCCAAATGAAGGAAGAAGATAATGTGGCATCCTATCTTATAAGGGCTGATGAGGTGTTAAACATGATAAAAGGTCTTGGAGAGGATATTGAAGAAAATATTGTAGTACAAAAAGTATTAAGGTCTCTCACCCTCAGTTTTGATTCAAAAATTTCTTCTATAGAAGAAAGTCATGATCTCACCAAGATGAAGATAAATGAATTACATGAAATTATTACTGGCTATGAGATGAGAGTCCAAAAGTAAAAACCACCAAAGAAGGAATAAACCTTCAAGGTGATCAAGGAGATAAAAGGCAAGAAGAGCAAGTTAATTCTTAAGGCTTTGATCTTAAATAAGATCAACTTGAAGCCATGATTGCAAGAAAATTGAAAGTAGGATTAGGTAAATATGAAGGGAAGCTTCCCTTTAAATGTTTTTCATGTGGTACAGTTAGTCATTTTTTATCTAAATGTCTAGATAGAGGCAAGTCTAAACATAAGGAATATCATGAGGATGAGCAAAATAAATCTTAGGGTCTTAACAAGTATAAAAAGTTGTTTAACATAAGAACTAGCAAGGATTCATACAAAGGTAGTAAAAGCCTTTACCATGAAGAATATAGTAAATCATCTACTGAAGAAGTAAGAAACACATTAGCTAGTGATGATTAATCTCATGATGAGGAAAAGGAGACATTTTTCATGTCTCTTGAGGATGATGAAAGTGAATGTTCTCTAGGGAGACATCTCTTTGGTGGAGATACCTCAGAGGAAGAAGATGAGAAAGTAACTCTTAAATACAAATATATCAATACCTAAGAAGAGTTGAAGATTCTATAAGGAAAGAATAAAAAGTAAGCATCATTTATCAAGACTTATGATGAACAAATTGGCTTCTTTGAAGAAAGGTTGAGTAATGAAGTCAAAGATCATGATGAGATCACTCAACATTTTGAAACTCAAGTTTGTACCCTTGAAAAAGAGGTAAAGAATAAGGATGAAGAATGTGCTAAATATAAATCAAATATGGAGTCTTTATAGGTGAAGCTAGATTAAGCTATGATAAATCTTGAAATATATTGGAAATTTGATAAAAGTATAGTTGATATTAATGACCTATTGACCAATCAAAAGGTCTCAAATGAAAAGTTAAGCCTAGGGTTCCATGAAGATGTTAAAAAGGATAATAATATTGAAGAGATAGTGGTGATATATCAAAAGACTAATATTAATAAGAAGGATACCTTCAAAAGATACAGAAGTTCAAATTAGATCAAGCAACTTAATGCAATAAGGTATGTTAACTCCTTCAATGGATACTATTATTCTTGTCATCAGTTTGGTCATAATATCATTTATTGCAAAATAAAATATCCTAGTAACATATTTGCATGGAATTATGAGCAAAATAATGATAATCATGAAGAATATCATCACTCAAGATAGTCAACCAGTCCACAAGGAATTCATGACATCTTATGATATAGGTGTCAAGGGATTGGTCATATTCCAAGGTCTTACAATGCCTTCTTAAAAAAATCAAATGATAAGGTGTATAAATGGGATAATGGAACCTCAAGGAATCATCATATAGCCCATACATAAGGTATGTACAATTAGAGAAACTTCATTTGTTTCAAGTATCAAGAGAGAGGTCACATAGAAAATTTCTATAGGAATGTTCAAAACTCCACTTCAAAGAATGTCAATCCTAACATGAAGAAAAGGAGTCATAATGAATGGATACCAAAGGAGGTCAATGAAAAATAGGTTCAAAATGGATTTTTTGTCATGACAAAACAAGGTAGATGTTCAAGTGTCAAAGAGCGAGTCTTATCTACCCAAGTGGACAATAAAATCAAGCAATATTCTAAGTCAAAAGGAAAGAATGAACTTAAGAATCCATTCAAAGTCAATTTGATGATGAGGTAGGACTCTAAGTAAAATGAGAGCATGGATATGTGGGAGTCTACTAAGTTTTGGGGCCTTTAGTCTCTATATGATAGGTGGGTGTCTCTACCTATGATTCTTAAGAGACATATTTCATATGTATAAGCAAGTGTGTGTGTGTGTGTTCTAGATGATGTACAAGAGGCTATAGTCATTATAGAGCTATGTAAAGGTGTTAATTGATCTTTAATATGAATGCCATTATGGTAAAAGAATAGTTAATATTATGTTTCAAATCCTTGTGTTGTTCATAAAAGGTCATTAATTAAAGGGAAGAAACAATTTCATGAGCTTATTCCATAGGTTTGTAATGAAAAGCTTCAAGAAATTTGTTTAGGGACATTGGTCCTAAAGGCAAGTTTTAGTCAAATTTTGATGCTTGGATTAGAAGGCCTAATAATGAAGTATTAAGGTAAGGTTGATATGTATGGTGAAGATGATGTGTTTAAGTGAAATACATGGGTTTTAATGCATTATATTGGTCACATATATCTTTAATGACCATTTGTTCTATTTGACCATTTTCCTTAGCATTCACTACCTAGTGAGAGTTCATCATTCAAAATTGGCATTTTTGAGATCTATAAGGCTAACAAAGGGTGGTAATTCTAATTTGAGGTTTATATGTTAAAAATGTGTTTATGAGATGTAATTAGTCTTCCATGATCATTTTAAGGTGTTTTAGCATAGTAACAGGGGTATAAATAGGGTTTGCAAACATAGTCATGAGTTTTCTAGGTGTAAAATCAAGATTTTGGAATGGTCAAGGTGATTTTGTGGCATATAAAGGTGTATTGACCTAATAAAGGTTTGTTTTAGGTGTTTTTAGGCTTTGAAGGTCTCTTGATGGCAAGTTAAATATTTTTGATGCCTCTTGGGTATCACAGTCATTGCTTAAGGGCTAGAAGGTCAAAAACCATTTCATGGTTATGTGGGTTACTAAAGGAGTAAAATATCAAAAATTAGTCTAGTAGTGTGTATTGGTGACCTACAAGTGTGAGATAAGTTTTAGGAGCTAGTATTGACCAAAAGATGGTAAGTTGACCTTGTTTCTTTTTTATACCCTAGGTTTTTCACCATATGAGTTGGTGACCTTCCCAAAGGAGTTGAGGTATGAGTATTCTTAATAAATTTAAATTTCCAAATTGGTGCTCATAAATTGAGGATGTTATTACTATCATATAGAAGTGTATAGTTTGTCCTATGGTTGATCTTTTGTGTAAATAGAGGGCTAATTGATAGGTCAATTTGTGAAGAATCTATGGTGAAGAGGAATATTTGGATTATTATTTATATAATTCATGAGGGGGAATATTATTTTACTATAGATATGAAATTTCAAGTCATGAAATTGCATACACAGAAAGTTATGGGATTTTCAAGGTTTAGGAAGGGTTACTAGGCCTCTAAACAAGGCTAGGTGAGTCAAATGGAATTTTTGGTCATTTTATCCAAAATACCAAGGTATTATTGTTATCATATTATTTTTTTAGTCTATTTTTATCATATTTAATGTTTTAAGTATAGCTTGAACATCTGTTAGTGATCCTGGAGTTAACTTGTGAGGAAAAATTTGAAGGAAATTATGAAGTTTCATCATGGTTAGAGATGTTTTGAAGGTGCTCAAGGGGTTCCTAAGATTATTTTACTTAGAGGGAGTACCAATAAGTTTTCTCAAGGTGTGATCACTCCTATTTTATTTATATTGTTTATTTCTTCTTCATATGGAAGTTTGTGGTCAGAGAAGAGTGTTGTTAATGAGTAGGCTTGAGGTAGTTATGGTAAAGAATGTTATACACAGTGATAAGGGAGTTTATATCATCTATAAAATGAGATAAATTATTTATTTTTGATTTTAAAACATTTAAATGTCCTTAGGATCAACTGATAAGCCCACTTTGCCATTGTGTTAAAGGGGGAGAAAGTGTTTGGAAAGGGAGAGAGTATGGGCATAGCTTTTTTGTTGGTTTTGAAAACATTTAAAAGTGTTGACATAAATGATAAATGGGGATATTTTTTAGGTGTTTTAAATTATTTACCTAAGGTGGCCAATAATTTCCATGCATTGATATGTATGCATGGTTTTTAATGACAATGTGTACCTTAGTGATCATGCATGTACCTTGCATTATTTTCTTGGTTAGGCAAGATGATGGATGTTGATGATGTATTGAACATGTTTTAGGGGTAATATTAGGGGTAAAAATTTATTTGTGTACTTTTTAAAGTGAAATTAATCCATTATAATAGTATTGTGAAGGTTTAGGCTATCTTAGTCATCTTGGCATAGTTTCCTAAGTAGATTGATGACATCAACATTCGCATGTGTAAAGATGTTAAAAGAAAGTAGTTACATGGGTTTGTTTAGGTTTATTCCTATATAATGTTTTTTAAATTTCATGTCTTGACATGATGTCTATAAAAAGTTATGGTGGTTCAAATTTGATCTCCTAGGCAGATTTCACTAGTTTCCATGGTCAAATTTGCATTAAAAAGCAACCGTTGGAATTCAAATATTTGAATTTACAAAGGAAAACTAGTCTAATTTTTTTTTATTTTTAAATTTTGATTATGGATGAATTTTATGGTTGTATAAATCAAATTGGTATCTAAATTCAATGGAAATCAATACAAATGATTTGGAGGTTTGATTGGTTGTACACTTGAATTTATTATGGTTCAAAGTTGATTGAGGGTTTGACCTTCTTTTACAAGTGACCCAAGAAGGATGTTTGATTTTTTATTGATGGTTTTTGGATGTTTTATGGTGAATTATATATTATAGAGTGTTTTATACTCCCTAAGGATAATTTTTATAGATTTTATAGGTTTGACCAATCCATATTTAGTATGAACAATTGCTTACAAGTTGACAGTTTATTCATTTATGATGTTGTCATGTCCAAGGTAATTAATTGATAGGTTTTTAATATTCATAGGTGTGTAATGATGAATGTGATTACTTAAGGATGTTTTAAAGGTCATGTTTCAAGGAACTATGTACTTTTAAGTAGTATGGTGTTCCTAGTTTTGCTTGATGAAGTGTTAAAAGGTTGAATAGGTCTCCATATACCTAAAAAAACTTCTTAGGCCTAATTGAAATGTGTTGATGCATAAGGGTGATATATAAAATCTATGGAAAAACTATTTATGTTGTGTTGATCTTATTATAATTTTGATATAAGCATTAAGGGTTAAGGTATCTCTTATGGCCAACCAAGAAGGTGGTGATCATGAAGGCTCTATAAAGATGATAAACAAAGATGAAGGTTTCTAGAGTTGACAAGTGAAGAAAAGAGAAGTATGAATGTTCTTGGTGTATGTATTGAAGATTATATTAGTGAGAGGAAAATTTTTATGACCTATATGTCATATTTATTATGTTTTAATAGTGTTATTATATGGTTTAATATTAAGGATGAGGAAAGATGTATAGAGTGATCCAAAAGGTTGTTTTGGATGCACTACTTATGTGTAAAGGATTGAGGAAGTGTGAAGGGTTGAAGAGAGTTAATATTCATTATTTTTACATAAAATTTAAATGAAATCAAATTTTTATAGGTATTGAAATCAGAGGTGTTGTGTGGGTTCTCAACATCTAAGGGATTGTGGGTGCTTATCTATGCATAGGGGTTGGTACTCCTTATGAAGTGGGTGATTCACTAAAGTCTCTCATTTTTAATATCTTATAATATTGTATTCCATGTGTTTGAATGATTGAAAATGGGTTTTATCCCCTAGGAGGGTTTCCCACATAATTCATGTGTTATGTTCCTTAATCTTGCATAGTTTCCTTTGTTCATTGTAATAACTAGTTTATATGCTTCATGATTGTTTGTATTAATTGGTTAAGAGTTTGAAGTTTTGGAATTGTAATTAAATTTATTGAATAAATGATTCAGCCCCCCTCTCAACAATTTTACCTCTAACAATACCATCCTTTATAGGTTCAACATGATTCTTGTGATTGACAAAGTGTAAGTATCACAGTAGAGGTTGGAGGATCCATTGGAGCATGAAGGATAATTTCCCTTCTATAGTTAGCTATTCTCTTGTATTTTACATTAAATGAGTGAATGCCAATTTTTGTAGAATTAGTATGCTTGTTTTATATATAATTTTAGATCTTTATCCTTGATATTAATGATATGGAAAATACATGATTGTTTGATTTTGTTTTTCTTATTACACAGTTTCTCACCTTTCATCTGATAGGAGTATAAGATATAGGATTGGTTTGTCTTAGATAAATTATCAATGATAGTATGAGTTGATAGGGATTTCTATCAACAAAAATGTTGAGAAAAGGTCTTTAACAGTTATTAGACATTAGGGATGTTTGCCATACACAGTATAAGATGCTCACTTTAATAGGATTCTAGGTGGAGCCTAATGTGGATTAATGTATTTGGAAAATACTTAGTATTGTTATACTATAGCATGGTGCAATGATCACATGGGATGAATAGGCCTTAATCAATTACATCAACCTTTTATACTACAACTCATAGATTAGACTTCTATATGGTGTGAGCTCAGTTTTGGTCATTACCAAGATGTACAATACACCAATTGTTATTTAATGACTTCAAATTCATTATTCCAATTATTTATGTATAAAAAAGGAAATTCAATTGATCTATTAATCAATCCTATCTCAGAGAAGATAAATACTACTTACAATTTTAATTATTGATACATTAGATATTTAGGGTCATGACCAATATGGATCCACTAGAACTAACCAAGGGATGTATTACCATAATAAAATCACTAGAGAGGGTTAAAAGTACTCTAGTCAAGAAACACCATGAAATAATCCTATCTAGGTCCTATGTTTTCATATGCACATGATAAATGAATAGTAAATTAAAGTCTAATTTAGTGCTCACCAAAGCTTATAGAACAAATTGGGAGTAATAAATATAAAAAGTAAACATGCATAGATGATGTATGCTCATGTCAATGTATAGGAAATCCTAATACATGAAAAATAAGTATAAATACAAATCTATCTACTCTTAAAAAGGATGGAAAAAATTAGGAATAGTTACCTTTGAAGATAAACTCACCATCTGAATCTCTCCCTCAGCCAAGGTGTTTCACAAGAGGTTGTTGTGGTATGTAAGTATAACAAGGAAAAGTCATCTGTAGGCTACAAAAATTATCTATGCATCTAAAAGACTTATCCATAAGATAAGATCTATATCTCTAAAGAAAGTTTTGAAACCCTAATCAATGTTCCTCAAGTAGAATGATGGACAAACAGATGCACAATATAATATTACTCTTATTCTCTTATTAATAAATGGAGGAAATGGATGTGTGTATGTGTGTGTGTGTGTGTGTGCATATATATATATATATATATATATATATATATATATATATATATATATATATATATATATATATATATATATATATATATATGGATCTAACCTAAACCCTTTTAAAAGTTTACCTAATTTATATTGTTATTTACCAAAAATAAGTTAGGTCTCAGTCTAGGTTAGGTAGAGTTGACCTAGACCCATAATATGATTTTATCAATTTGAATACATGGTCAATGGGGTTGAAAGTGTAATGCAAAAAATCAAAAAGTATTTTAGGATTAAGAATGGGTTAATAAATGTGGTTAATGATTGGAGTGTGTAAGAGAGGAGATAAGGCTTAGGGAAGTGTGTAAGATAATGTTGTATTGATATCAAGTAGTGGTATAGGGGACAATAATCCTATGAAGAGCTAGGGTCTACCCACCCCTTTCTTGATACACCCTTTAAGGCATGTGCTTAGAGAGATTGAGACTTGACATGTTCCTTCAAGAGATAAAGTATCATTAATTGATAAAGTTTTAAAATATTATTTGTATACATATTACCCACTTGAATCTCATTAGGCTGTCATGTAGGTTTAATAGGGGATGGTGCTTTGGGAAAAGAACATAGAAACACACAATGTTGAAGCTAAATAAATTGTAGTATAAAGCAAGTAAGATACATGAAAGGATAGAATTAAAAAACACATACCTTTACTTAAATTAGTGTTATAGATAAGAAATGAAGCAAAATAAATGAGGTGTCTAATGTAGATAAAATTATGTGAACCTATAGAAATTAGTATAAAAAGAGTGAAAATAGATTTTTTTTGTAAAAAATACATGTAATATGTGAAAATATTCTCTATAATGGTAGGATTCTAGAACATCTTGCAGTTCAAAAAAAGAGCTAGTGGAAACAAATATGGTCAAAAAATGGAATCTAGATGTAAATATTTGATAGGTAAATAATTTTGAATAGTAAATATAAATAGGTTAAAAATAATTCATTTTTTATTTTACTATTCTAAGAAAAAGAGATCTAAGAAACCTAATGTGAGACTGAAGAGAAATCATAGTGAGGAGACAACATCTGAGATGGGGAGGATGCCTAGTGGTCACAGTGAGTGTAGAATGGGTAAGCAAACATGAATTTCAATTTTTTGAGTAATTTTTTTTTTTAAATTGAGTTATATATAGAAAATTGATTGGTAAAATAAATATAGACACCAAAACCAACCCTAGGAATTTTTTAGGTAGACTAGGGGTAGAATGGGGTACTGGGTAGGAAGAAGTCAAACTAATAAATGCCTAAGGAATCTATGGTAAATGGTCAAAAATTAATCATAAGGAAGGAATATATTTTATCTCATCAACTCAGTTTTTAAGGTGAGAAAAAAATAGGGGCCAATTACATAGTAGTGGGCTAACATAGTATTGCTAAAGGTAGCCGACTGTGTAGCAGTAGGCTGATGTAGTCTAAAATTAAAATATGGATGACTCTATACCTTTTAGTTGATGTAATTGGTAATAAATATTTGATACAATTTGTTAAATAATTTTGACTATATAATAGAGGGCCAATATAGTATGCTAGAGCTAAGAAAGGGCTGATTTAGTATCAAACAAGCTAATTTAGTTTGAAAGAATAAGGGATGATTTAGTATCAAATGTGCTAATTATGTGCAACAAGATTAGTTCAAGACTGATTTAGTATCAAATGGGATGATTATGTATAAAAAATAAAAAACATAAGAAAATAAAACCAATTAAAGAAGTAGTTAATTTATAAATTTTGAAGAATGCATTTTAATTATTTATGACATGGAGATCTAATACATCCTTTGGTATTTTATATTTTGTAGAGACACTAGAAATATTTTGTCCTAGTAGATACATCATGGTTACCAAATTTTTTAGTTCATTTGATGGATGTAGATAGATTTTCACTTGTCACCTTGGGTTTTGAAGGCATCATGGAGATGAGATAGATCCCTTTTAGTGTTAATCTAGTTTTCATATTGTTAGGAGCATGGGAATGGTTGACCAACACTTTATGATGGGAGGTGTATAGGGAAACCATTGAAGATACCCATATATTTCTTGTTCTTTTAATAGGTGAGATACTAATGATTATAGATATACCGAAGGATGAGGATGAGAGATGAGCATTGGCCTGATGGGCCTTAAATAAGATTCACCCTAAGTTAAGGGTGAGATTTTTTATGTCCATAATTCATCCATTATATAAATTTAGAATGTGGTGATAGGACTTGTGTTAACACAAGTTTTGTGTCATAATTTGGATGACAAGTTACCATTTTATGTGATAGCCTTGTGCTAGTCCATATTATATCAAGAGCACTTTATGATTTTGGGGTTTTCATTTGGGTCCAACTCATGAATGATATGTATGGGATATTATCTATAGGGTAGAAGATCATGAGACCTATGATTTTTATGATTCCATGGATATATGATAGGTTACCTATATATCATCTAGTTGGATTGCCCCATGTGATCGATGATAAGTTGCCTTGGGTCTTTTGATGGAAACAAGATCATGTAGTTTAGGCCATGCCACATATGGTATCATTATAAATGAGCACACGAGGGGAGATCATGTAGTACCCTATAGTCATATAGAATATATATGGCATAGTTTGTCTACCATTGTGATAGGGTTGGCATATGTGGAAATGATAGGTAACTACACATCATGGGTGGAGATAACTTTAGGGGTGAACTTATTGGTATAGTTGGGACTCCCCCATTTAGAAACCCCTTTAGCAGTTCCTTATTATTTGGAATAACATACGATAGATCCAAGAGGGAGGGGAGATAGAGGGATACTAATGATCAGGCCTCAACATGTTAGAAAATGGGTTGGTCAATCACAACATCAGGTGGAATAAGATATAATAAGGGGATATGTGATTTATTTTTATGTAGGGGCACAAAGACACCATAATAGACATAGAAGTGACCATCGTTTCCTCATCAAATATGGAGGCATTGTTGGTGCAAGGAGATGTAAATGCTAGCTACTACTTAGGGAGACCTAAAAGTTGGTCCAAGACAAAGTTGGTCTATAAAGGCACCCCTAAGGAGATGATCATGGTGGGATAAATTGGTAACTAATGGGTTTATACTAGTGTAGAGGTGGCTAATAGAGGAAGTGGTTGATAGGTGAGTAGATGGGGAAATTATGAATAATGACACCAACACTAGTGAGAAATGTTTTAATTTTGATTTATATTTTTGATATAAGACACTAATTGCATTGACATTATGGTAGATAGATTATTTTTAGATATATATGTGATTTGATGCCTATCTAGTTTTGTCTTTGTAAATCTTGTGATAGAGGAGATCAGAAGAGGAGCCTTGGTTATGATTGTGTATCATGAAATTTTGAATGGGATATTGGAACCATATGACCCTAATACTCTAGATGTTCTTGAGGATCCTTCTTTCCCAGCCTAGGTGGACTAGTTTAGACTAGTGGGAGAGGCCAAGAGGCATCTATAATCATGTGGTGATGGGATATAACAACTATAAGGGGTTAGAGAAAGAGAGGCATATGCATACTAAGCCTTGGCATAATATAGACCTACACATATAGTGACCACCATCTATCTAGGACATGTATAGGCCTAGGTGGTTAATCTAAAGGGATAGGTTATTGAATTGAGATCCTAGACTACCTCATTATAGTGTACTATTTATAGAGGATAGTTTTAGGCATCGATGGGTAGTGTGGCTAGGCCATAGGATAGACATGATGGAGCCCAACCTTAGAGATGGAGATATTGTATTTTATATTTATTAAAAAATAGATAATGATACATACACACACACACACACACACACACACACACACATATATATGTATATGTATATATATATATGTATATATATATATGTATATATATATGTATATATATATATGTATATGTATATATATATATATGTATATGTGTGTGTGTGTGTTTGTTTGTTTGTTATACACAGACACACACACACACGCGCGCGCGCACGTGCACACACACACACACACACATTGATTTTGACGTTTTGATCTCATGAGTTGTACTTAGATCTAGATATGGATGGATGGATATATTTTTTATATCACATGAATTTAGATATTTTTAATATATGATATGGTAAATATATGATGAGTGTTTTGTTGAACATTTTCCCTTATTAAGGGAGAGTCTATTGAGCATTGTCATTGAGTGTTGAGATTTGGTATTTAATGTCGTCATTGATGTCAAAGGCTCTTATGAAGATACATGGTTATTTCATTGATGTCAATCTAATATCATATATATCAAAGGTTCTTATGAGAATGCTTGGTCAATTAATCCTTAAGGTATTCTTATGAATGAGTTCTATTTCCAACACAATTAGTGTTATTTCTATATGAAGAACAATAATGTGAAAGTATTATCTAAATAATGATATTAATATCATTGAAGATCATTGAATAAATGAATTTAAGTATAACAATTTTAAATCATCTTATAATGCTTTGTCTATAACTTATGATATGGTATTTTTAAGTCACATGATAAAATGAGTGAGCTCTGAAGAAGAAATTATATGCTCTGAAGATCTATGTAAGCACTATTGAAGATGCTTCGAATGAGCTACAAAGATAATTATGCTTTGAAGAACACTTGATAGTGTTTAAAAATGAGAGATATTTCTTTTAGTTTCACATGAGGTGTTGAGGACCTAAAAATGTTTATAATTTCACCTCTAAAGATCTGTATATGCAGATTTGAAGATACTACAAAGATCCCAATCAAGATTTGAAGATTTGTAAGTAGATCCAAATAATTTCTATTAAATATTTGAAAAAGAGTGAGTGTATGAGGTTGTTTGAGTATACACAAAAGGAATTTGAACACATTAAATTACCAAGGTGAAGTCTATTAGGTGGCTAGAAGGTTAGTTTCAAGGTGTAATAAGACTTGCAGGTCAAGGCTTTGAAAGAAAGATGAGAGATGGTGGCCAAATGAGGGAACAAGATAAGTTTTCATGACATGGGTGAGAAGGTGAACATTTATAGAGGTGATTCAAGATGTTTTTAGTATGTACATGAAGTTTTTGGTCTTCTTTTGCATGAAAAGGCTTGAAAAGTATTTTCAGGTTTCTTGAGTGTACATAATGAAGAAGTTGTCTACCTGAGAAGGTTTTCTTAGTGTTCATTAGAATGAGAAGCATTTACATGATATCTTATGTTTTTCATAGTATATGATGAAGGTTTATATCTCAAATTTCCAAGCATTGGTTTTTAGAAAGAGGAGCTAAGTTTTATGAGTGATCGCTAAGAATGGAAGATGGTTTGAACCCTCATAAAACCTTGACAATGACTTGATGTTGAAAATATTGTTATAAAGAGATAAAACGTTTTGGTATGGAAAAATAAGTGAATATAGGTTGAATTAAACTATTTAAATAATTTCTAGGTGTGATTGGTTTCTAAGGTAAGTAAGCAGACCCTATAGGAAAGTTTTTGTCTTTTGGAGATTTGTTGTAGTAGATAGAGTTGACCAATAAAAGTTACTAAGTGGATGAAGATCAAAGTGTGAGACTTGTATTTTTTCTTCATAAATATTTATGGACATTTTATCGATCTTAGGTTTGAAAAATTGGTGATCCAATTTGTCTAGTTTTTAAAAGACTTAGTGGTGTAAATAGTAATAAAATAAAATAGAAGTGAAAAGATGTTTCTTGATGTGGTTTCATGTAAGAGTGATGAATTAAAATGCATGCTAATATTGTTTGGGTTTTTAGTGATTTATCCATGATTTTTAAAATCTTGGAAGTTAGTGTAATAGGTTAAAATATTGAAACCAAAATGGCTTATCTAGCTGAGTAGAGTATGTGAGAGAGAAGGATTAGTAGATTAGTCTGTAAGACCAATAGTTTTCATTAGATTTCATGAGATAATTGGTTAAGATTTATCTAAGGATGTTATAAGATCATGTTCATGAATTTAAATCCCTAAAAAATATTTAATCATATGTCATATATTCATGTTTTCATGGATGTGTTTTGGAATAAGTCAGTAGTTCTAAGTGAACATCTTACAGAGAAGTGTTTTAGCCTATTTACCCTGAGCTGAAGCATAAAATGAAGTTTGTGATGACCCTGAGGCCATGAGGTTTCTAAATATGTAATTTTTTCCATGTTTTTTTGTAAAAATTGAGTATATGCCTTAGTTGTTTAAGATAGAGTCTTTGTATATGCACAAGCCTTTTATGAGCAGTGATTTAAAGAGCCATTCAAGTGTTAGTTGGACATAAAAGGTATTGTGGACCTAAAGTAAAGTTATATAAGGTTTATTAGAGTGTAATATGACTTTTTCCTATTGTGTGAGATATTTGGATGTGATTAAACAAATATCAAAGGGTAACATGTTGTTAAGAAGGCCTATTAGGTCTTCATAAGCCTAAAAGAGGAATAAGGGCTAATTGATGTATGGCTGACCTATTATATTGATTGATTAATGATTAAGGCATGTTATTATAATATTATAATACATATTCATATATAAACTAATTTATTTGAATGTGTGGCTAACTAAGAAAGATATAATCAAGTGACTTGTATAAATCAAGGCAGTTTAGGCCTATTTGGTATGCTTAGAGGATGATAAGTGTGGGAAAGTAGAAGAGGATAAATGAATGATATAGATCATTAGTGAAAAAATATAGGTTATGTGTGCCATCATAAATTTTTTATGAATATCTAACATAGGTTCTTCATATGAGGATAAAGGTTAGAAGACCTAATCAAGCCATGAAGAGGGCTAGTTGAGTGAATGAGGCTAAAGGCTAGTTTGAGATGGATATAAGTGAGAAAAAAAATAAAGTAGTAGAACATCATATGTTGTATAAGTAATAAGGTTTTTTTAAGGTGATAAAACAATGAGGTTTTTGAGTTGGTATGAAGTCATCTAGGGGGTTGGTGCTTCCTTGCAAGTGGGTGCTTGCTAAAGCCTAGGTGAGTTGGTGTTGAGCTAGTTGGGGTTAGTGCTCCATATGAATTTGGTGCTTCACTAAAGGTTTATTTTTGACTTATAATACTTTATTCATTTTACTTAATTAATGGATTTTATTAACCTAGAGGGTTTCCTACATACATATTATATTTTAAAAAAAAATCTCACTTACTGACACTTTGTATCTTGTAAGAGCCCATCAAGTCTCAATCTCTTTAAGTGGACATCTTAAAGGGTGCACCAGGAAAGGGGTGGGAAGACCATTAGTGTTTCATATTTTTTTTCCTTTTTTCCACTTTTTATATACACACGTCTCCTAAAACCATTAAACCATTAAACATAAGCTTGTTCTTCTCTATTTTACCCATTTTAGGCATTTTTTATATTTTACCCTCGTATTCCTCACCTAAATCCCATTTTATGAGTCAGATATACTAGGTCAACCTTGTATAGTTTTAGGTTATTTTTCACTTAGGAACTAGTTAGCCTTTTGCTAACCTAGCTCATGACCTGGTGAATTATTGTCTGAAATTATGCTAGGTTGACTGGGTCAATCATATCGATTAGGATTTTGAAAAGGGTTTAGGGTCAAATATACCTATATATACAAATTTATTTCCATAATTTATTATGAGAATAATAAGTAAGAGTGAATTAACATATTTTTTTTGACCATTCTACTTGAGAAGTAAAGCATAGGGTTCCATACTTTCTTTAAAGATATGAATCTTATCTTATGGATAAGTTTTTTGAATGCATTGATAGGTTGTGTAGCCTAGATATGATTTATCTTTGTCATACTTACATACCACAACAACCTCTTACAAATCACCTTTTCTAAGGGAGAGATTAAGGCTTGGTGGGTTCATCTTGAAAGGTAAGTATTCCTAACTTTATTTCTCTTTTGTAAGAGTAGATATATATGCATTTTTGCTTCTCTTCCATGTATTAGGATTTTGTATACATTGATGTGCTTATATGTCTTATAAACATATTTATTTTTATTATTTATAACCCCTAATTTGTACCACAAGATATGGTGAGCACTAGATTAGATTTACTTGTCTTGTTATTAGTATAGGTGAAATATCAAAACCTAAGACCCCCTTAAGGTTAGTGCATGATTTTTTTATACTAGAGGCTTTGAAACACTCCTTATCATAGTGTACTATATTAAATTATCCCTTACTTAGGTAAGAGGAACCCCATATTGGTCCTGCTCCCACTTAATAAATGTGTTCCCAATCAGAAGTGTAGGTATGCTCTATCTTCTTCAAGTCAAGATTGATGTATAGACATGATGCATTTCTGATTACATACATTATAGTGAACCCAACATGAATCTAACCCATTTAGGGTTTATTTCACTTATTTCACTATTTTATCATTTTTAATATCATATATTTGTAATAATAGGCCGACTATATCGACATAATTCTAACTTTTATGCATAGGTTTAACACATAGTCACATCCATATGACTTTGTTCTTTATGTGCAAGTTCTTTTACATGTATAGGCTATTGGATCAACTTAGTGAACACAATATAGTTTTTTTAGACTTTTAAACATCTAATCTAGACTACTAGGTCAACCCAGTCAACCTTGTACATTTTTAGGCATCTTGTTTAGTATACTAGGTCAACCAAGTCGACCTTATACATTTTAGGTACTCAGCAATAGGCTTTTGCAAAGCTAGATCAACCCAATTGACCCTATTAGCAAGATTTGTAAGAATTTATCAAAGTTATTTAACAATAATCTCCCTTTTTTGCATATTTAGACCCATTAAGATTCCTTTCTCTCTTTCCTTATAGTCTTTTCTTTCATAATTTGTCTTCTTTAAAACTACACCTATATAGTCAATTAGATCAATGTTATCGACCTAGTTTTGTATTATGTGTGCTATCTGGAGAACTAGGTCAACTTTATCGAACATTTAAATTTTTAGACCTTTGCTTATGTAGTAAAGTGGCAACACTATCAAACTTATTATATATTATATACATATACTATTAACTGCATCAATATTTTACCATGTTTTAAAGTTAGAATTAAACCTTGTATGCTAGTAATTAGCTCACAATTTCATTCCTTATTGATTACATGCTTAGAATAGATCACATAGTCTAATTAGGTTGTTTTTAATATACTATTTAGTTTCACTATTTGATATTTTTTACACACACAACCAAATCAAAAAATCTTAACAAACATTTTAATAATTGTCTACCCAAGGCCAACCTACTTGGATTTCATCACCAAAGGGGAAGATGACTTGGTTTTCTAGATAAGTATAAACATGTGGTTAATGGTATATTATATCTAATCACCTAATTCCCTTATCACTTAGGTGTGTGAAATGAGGGGGTAGGCCCCAATACTAAGCCTGTACCATTGCCAATATAGATCCCTTTTAGCCTAAATGTCATAAAACCATCCTTAGATTGTTTTCTAGTTCTCTGCTTACAACCAACTTCTTATCACATTTAAAAATATATTATAATAATATTAAAACATTTATGTTGACCACTTAGTTATCTTTTACTTTCCAATTCAATTACTTGATCTTTTCTCAATTATATGTTGTATTGCATAAACTTGCATTAACCAAGATTGGTGCAAGGTTTTGTTCTATGTGCCTTAATTAGATCACCCTCATTGATCCAAATGACTGTTTATTTTACTTTATTTATTTATTTCTTAAGTAATTTAAAATATATTCTTGTTTTAGTATACAATCATTTCAATTGACATAGTCTATTATAGGCTATCTAATTTTCCCTATCTATGATAATAGGTCAACCCAATTGACCCTATACAATATTTCAACCCCTATTTTCTATGATAGGTCAAAATATTCAACCCTGTAATATGTTTAGGCATTGTTTCTTATGCTAGGTCAACCCAATCAACCCTATACTATTTTTTTCACTTCTTACTTCCTTTATTTTTCAATTCTCTTACCTTCTTTTAGTCATTTTTCTCTATCATGAATTTTCTCATTTTGAGACAACATAGAGTTGAATTCAATAAACATGATGAGTTTTACTAACCCTCATAGGCTCTCCCATATGTAGAGTGGGGTTCCTCTCCTAGATGAGATTAATGTTCACATAGTCACCCTTACAATGAACTATGGGACCCATCCTCATACCTCTTCATATTTTAATCCTCTCTTTTCCCTAGAATATCATCCCAAATTAGAGTATACCCCTGAAATGCTATTCTTTATCCTTGAATTTCCTTAATATTAATGAAAGGATCCCTCTAACATTTACCATATTATGATTATTGGTCAATATGAAGATCCTAATTAACCTACACCCACATTATCAAATGGATTTCAAAGTACCACCTTCTTTGATTCTCAGCCTCTTCCCTAAATTATGACCCCTTCTCATACCATGACCTCTTCCTCTTTAACTTATTCTACCTCCATGACTAATATCTCCACTAACATGGAAGGTTCTACATCTAGTGGTCTTCTTATAAGATCCACTACCCTTAATCCCTCTATTAGTGCATCATTTGCTACCCAAGGTAATCATGCTTCTAGTGCTTCCTCTTGTCATCCATTCACTAATCATTCTTTTTGTTCACATGAAATTTTTTCCCTTAGTGCCTCATATTTTCATAGTTTTTCTCAAGCTCCTATCAACACCAATAGTGGTACCCAAGATACTAATACCAACTCTAATGATTCAAATAATTCTAAAAATGCTAATCAAACCCACCAAATTTTGTTACAAACACTCAATCAAATGAATACCTTTAAAACTCATAACATAAATCAAATGATGAGAATGAAAAATCACCTTCTCCATCTTCAAACTCATCCTCAACCAATGACTTAGGGCACACATAATCAAAATTTTCCCCCTCTTCCTCTTCAATATTCCTAAGTAAATCTCATTCATCAACCTCCTTTGGTTAAAAATATCATTAAACATATTCAAAATGAACCTCTTACTACTCAAATTGATAATATTGATATAAGAGGTATGGCCCCTATAATTTGTTATAATGTATCAATTTATCCTACCCTTCATCTTAAAATATTTAGAAATATTTAGAAGGATTGGGTCAAATTGAACACCTTTACCGCTACCATGATCTTAGCCAAAACCCTCATGGATGATGAATTAGATTGGTACAACCAACTTATAACTCATTTTTTCTAGTTTTGAATATTTACTGAATGCTTTAGTTCAATAATTTCAAACTAGTGATCTTCCTAAAAACATTTTGACCCACTTCATAAATTGTAAACAACTTGAAAATTAAATTGCCCAAGCTTTTGTTAAAAGGTGAAAAACTTTATCCAACAAGTGTGAACATAAAATGGTTGATGATAACGTTTTCCATCTCTTTACTAATGATTTTTTTCCAAAGTTATAATATCGGGTTTGCACTTTCTCTCCACGTACTTTGGAGGAGGCTATTGACTAAACCAAATGTTAAGATTTACTTATGCATTAATTCAATCCACCCCAACCTTATATGGGTCCTTGTATTTTACTTAAAAACAAAAATCATAATGATACCAATGATGGTGTCACGGACTCTTATCACACCATTAACACCATTCAATCTATCATTCATAACCAAAATTTGGAACTTGATCCCCCTTCTCAACAATATACCAATCCTTATTTATCTTCACCAACTACCATCAATGTTCATAAACCCTTATCCCCAACTAAATTACTTAAATTCCTACCTAGACATCTTCCATGAGAAATTGATCCTACTCATCTTATGAAATCTTGGTATGATCCAAACAAGTTTTGTTGGTTTCATGTTAGTTGGGGTCATTCTCATGAGGCATATAGGTATCTCTATAATTTGGCTATGGATTTTCTTCTTGCTCCTAATTTTGATCAAAATCATATCATTTGAAAGTGTTAATAAGCCCATGACATTTATTTTAAGGCTCATGAATCACATACTAAATCTCAAGCCTTAAATCAAGCCAATTCTCATTTGGCTATCTATAAATACCCTTTTCCTAACCATCAACCTAATCAAGACAACCAAGACAAGCCCACCCATTCCACCAATAATTTAGAAAGTCTTGTTGACCCTAATTCTAAAGAGATTGTGGTTAACATGACTAATATGAGAAAGGTGGTTGATTTTACTGATTCTCAACCTATCTACACTCTTCCATTATCTCAAACATTTCATGTTATCCAAGATTCTTCTCCAACTCATTTAAATGAGTTGGGGAAAAATGACTTTACAAAATTTTGATGATCAAATTCCAAATTCTCCTTGGATAACACTTACCATTCTATTTCTACCATTATTCCATCTACTAACACCAATGACAATCAAGATTATATTAACACTTATTCTACCAATTCTCAAAACCAACCTAAACTAACCATTTCATCTTTGCAACATAATTTAAAACCTTTTTATAACCTTCTCCTTCTTATAAAAGTAAATTCTAAACCACTTTGGTTCCTCCTTCTTAAGACCTTCTTAATCACTATGCACCTATTTATAGAAACCTTATTATCAGTTATGATGAGAGGGATCCCATTATGGAGTTCACTAATATCCTATCCCAAATTACATTCCTTAAGTTTATAAGGACCTCTTTATGCCATAGAAACCATTTTATGCAACTATTGTTCAAAATGAACATCCCTCATCCTCCTCTAGTAGGATGTGAAGAAACCTTATTTGGATCTAAGGATAGCATACTACAATAATGTGAAGAGATGTTCATCCATGTTGATGAAAATATTTACACTTCCCTTTCCTTAAAATCTACTTACACTTATATGATTCTTGATAAGATTCTACTTCATGTGGATGATCCTCCTTTATTCATTAGTGTCCACATAGGTGATATCCAAGTCAAGTGTGCATTGATTGATGAGGGTTCCAACACTTGTGTTTCCTATCTTTATTTTATCAAAACCTTTGGATATTATAAATTCAATATCAAGTCCACATGTAACACATACTAAGGATATGATAGACATAAAATTCCTCCTTTAAGTTGTGTATATCTTCCCATTACCATCCCACCTGTCACCATTCATATGAAGGTGATGATATTTAATGTTCCTCTCTCTTATAACATCTTACTTGGTAGGCCATGAACTCACCATATGAGATTAATTACTTTTTCCACCTACTATTATGTTAAATCCCCTCATATTGGAGCCATTTATAAGATTCAAAGTCACACTAACCCTTAAAATTTTGAATAATTCCAAGACCATGGTGTCTTTAAGATTCCTACCCTTTAACCTTTTCCCAATGTTCCATTTCATGACTCTCAATGTTTCAACTTTCCTATTAATTCAACCCAAGGTTATAATAGGAATATTAAACTCATTAGGAACATTAATGATTGCTTATGGACAAGATGACCACATTAAAGTCAACCATCTTGATTGATCACAACATCTTATCATATGACCAAACCTATAATGAGCCTATCCATCAATCTATACCTATTTAGCCATATCCTCCCCAATGGGAACTTCCCAAATTATTTAAGTTTCAAAGTAAGGAGGATTCGTAAAAATAACTTAGGGCATTCAAGCATGCTTGATATCTCATCAATTATGATGATGTCTTTCTCCTCTACACCTTCCCCATGTATCTATACAATCTAGCCCTAGATTGGTATAGTGCCTTACCCAAAAATTCCATCTTCTCCTTTACCCAACTAGCCCAAACCTTCTTGGACCACTTTTTGATCAATATTTCCAATAAAATTTCTATCACTAGCCTCTATTCTATCTAGTAGTTTCAAGATGAAGTCATTGCCAATTTTGTGGCTCATTATAGGAGCCTTATAAACTAGCTATCCTTATCCCTACCTCAACCTAAAACTATAGAGCTCTTTGCTTGGGCATCTGCCAAGCATATCTCATCTACCCTACATGTCCAAAGCTTCCAAACCTTTGATGAATAATCTATTATGGCATGTAGGTTGGAGAATTTATCCATTGATGAAGGTAAGCTTAAAGTCAAGAACAAAAACTCAACTTATAAAACCAATGAGGCTTCCTCCTCCAAGTCAAGAAATCAAGACAATACCAAGACCAAGAATAAGGGAACCATGAATGAAATCATCCTTAAATACACTCCTCCACTATCTATCAACCAATTAAATTCCTCTAGTTCCTTAAATCAAAATCCAAGGAACCAAACTTGGAACACCTAAAAATAATTCAATCCACTTGGAAAATCCTCTGATTCCATCTTTGATAAGATATTTAAATCAAACCTCATTCAACTTCCTCCTATCAATCCACCCTAGTAATTTGACTCCTCTCATCCAACACCAAGTTGGTATAATGAGAATGACTTGTGTTCCTTTCATAGGGTAATAGGACATGATGTTAATAGGTATAACACTTTTAAGAGCCTTGTCTAATCCCTCATTAATAAGGGGGAACTTACATTGGATAACCCTAATGCACCATCAAACCAAGCCCTTGATATATTCAAGCAACCCTTCCCAAACCATAATCCTACCAAGAATGAGAGAAATAATATAGAATTCTCTCATGACACCCATATAGTTAACATGGTCCTTAATCCAATCATTATCAAACCTCATAGTACCCAATCGTCCACCTCCTCTAATTATTGAGGTAGAAGAGTCACCTTCCCTTACTTTGGAAACTCAAACAAAGGAAATACCGTCCCCCATACCTCTAATTATTGAGGTAGTGGATCTACTAGCCACCCTTTTAACTAATATACTATAAAAACTAACCATCACCACCTCACCTTCACCTTTGATTACTGATCAAACTAATTTACCTTCAGAGATCATTCTTGAGGAATAAAACCCCATGTCTGATTCTCCCATATAGGAACCATCTATTTCAACCCCACATCTTTTGATTGAGGAAGAGGATGAGGTTACCATTCTTGTGTCTCCACTTAGAGGTCTATATTTTAGGCCCACTCTTCAGGGGATTAACCAACCTATAAACCCTTCTCTAGGCTAGTACAAAAATTGGATTTTATCACCAACCTTGACATGGATCAAGCCACATTTTCATAGTAATTAAGTCTCCCCTATATTACTTGATAGGATCCTCCAAACCTTTCTCAGTCTAACCAACCCAACACTTCCATTAACCAACCCCTTACCATATCTACCCAAACTACCAAACCCCCTAGATAATAAACTAAAGCATCCACCAAACTAACCAACCCCCAACCACTTAAGCCAACCAAGACCCAAGTATCCATGACCTCTCCTATCACCCTCACTTGGTCTACCAAGAATCTTTATATCCTCCCTAAACTGAGCCTTACTCACCCATCTATCAAAGTAAACCTAACCCCTTCAAACCTAACAACCAAATGCCAAACTAAATAAACTAAAGAGGAAAAGCCACACAAAGGTTGGAAAGCCTAAAGTTTACCTCCCTCAATATTGCCCTCCATCCTAGGGCCTAATCCTTCTACCTTAAATAGGAGACCAATTACCTCTACCAAAACCCTACCACCTCTCTTGGTTACACCTTCGTAGTTTCTATTGGATACACCTCTTTTCACCATGCCACCAATACCTAAGCTACCTATCTTATAATCTTCCACCTCTAGCTCATCAACCCCCTCACCTAAACCAAAGCCACCAACCAAGTGCACCACCTTACCTAGGTAACCTACTACCAAATCTATTTCCAAACAACCTCTTACTCTAACCACCAAAGCCAAAACTTCTACACCTTTACCACCTTTATCTGAATCATAATTAACCACCCTCCATAGGTTATTGTAGACTTCTTATTTAGCCTTACCTCCCATCAAACCCTTTAACCCTTTAGCTTCAAAACTCACTTGGTACAATGACCACCACATGTGTTGTTATCATAGGATACCTAACCATGATACAAAGAACTACAAGGCTCTCCAAACCATTATCCACCAACTTTGTAATGAGGATGATCTATTAGCAAATGAACCTCTTATGATCCCCTTACGAATCCAACCACCCACCATACCTACCCAACACTTACCCATTCCTCCACTCTCACCTCATAGTGAAGATGAATTTGACTAATCCTCCATCTCAACCTCTCCTTCTATCCATACCATCAATGTGGTTACTAGATCATAGTAGAAGGATAAAGGGAAACCAAAAGTGTCCATTCCTTAGACATATCCATATTCAAACTCCCAACCAACTTTCACCCAACCATCTCCATCCTTGACCAAACCCAAGCTTTTTATCTTAGGTGCCTCCCAATCTAACCCCTTTGAATCCATTGAAATAGTTATCCTCAAATAACTTCATCAAACCCTAATAAAGATGAGCTTGTATGAGTTTATCTCTACCTCTTTCCATCACCATAAAGCACTAATAGAGGCTTTGCAATCCATTAAGGTATATCTTAAGGTCCCCCAAACTCATCCTCCTTTATTAGTGCCCTTCAAGTTTCCAACCTTGTTACCTTCAAAGATTTATAAGTACCCTCCATCTACCCTGAGGACATAGATCCTCCTCTCTTTATCACTACCTACATCAACCAAACCTGAATCAAATGGGTCATGATTTATGGGGGAGATAGAATAAACATCATCTCCTCTCATGCCTATAATCAACTCAACTTTCTAGACAATGTCAGGTCTAAATCCTTAGTTATCCTTCATTCCTTCAATGATACCATAGCCACTACCTTGGGAACTATCATCCTCCATATCCATGTAGGACCTTACACACTCCCTAAACTATTTTACGTTATAGAAGGTGAATTATAATACATCTTTTTGGGATGAATATGGATTCATTCCATGGGTTTTATTCCCTTTACCCTCCACCATTGCATTAATTTTGAGTATGAGGCATAGGTCATCACAATCTAAGCTAACCCAAGTCCTTTCTCAACATGTAACATGATCTATCACCCTAACAATGTCCTTTTACCCCCATTTAACACATCCTCAATAGCTAAAACCTAACCTTAAACTAAGTGGATATCATATCCCTTTCTACTGATGAGGCTTCAACTAGCTCCTCTATACCTTTACACCAAATCCCAACCATAAACCGTTTGGAATCCATGTTCCATCATCTTTCATTGGGGGAATATCATATTTTAGCACTTGATGCTTTCCATACTCCTCATGAATATGGGAAACTTATCAACCAACTAGGATATGTATGTGGGATTTGACAAATCCCTCAGTGATTCTACCACCTCTCTCCTACTTTGACCATTCACCATCAATTTTTCTTACCTTGACAAACCAAGTTTTTCCAAGATATACCTCCATTAGTGTACTTGGAAAGGTTTCAGTATTTGATGATATGAGCATGCCCACATGAATTGGTCACCATCAAAACTAGGAATCCACATGAGAATCATGGACTTGGTTTCATCTTTCCTAATAAGAAGAAATATAAGAAACTTAAAACACCTACCACCATAATTATTGAGGAAGAAACCCCTTCCTCACTAATATCACCTCCACTTGTGTGTGAGGATGATGACATCATCCCACCTGACATTTTTTTCATCAACATGATCAAACTCAAACCCATGACTTATCAAAAGGAGGGGGTGACCCTAACCATCCCTTTGATCCATCTTCAAATGATAGGAGAAGAATCTCCTACCACAAAAACTATTTAGTGTTAGGATGATGATTCCATTCTCACCTACCTTGGTACCCTAAATTATTCAATCCATAAATACCTTCCTCTCAATACTTTAACCATGTTAAATAATGCCACCATGGATATCAACTTGGGTACTCTGAATAACCCTCATATTATAAAACTTGGCCAATCATTGATTTCTGAAGAACTTTGAGACTTCCCCTCTTTCCTCTAAGACCACAACATAAAATTTACTTGGTCTTATAGTAATATTCTTTGGATCAACCACATCATTGCTACCCATAACATAGTCAACCACTGTGATGCCAAACATATCAAAAAAAAGTTTTGATGCATGAATCCTCACATGGCCCTTCTTATTAAAAAAGAGATTAAGAATATCCTATTTATCAACTTCATTAAACCTATTAACTATGCCCAATGGGTCTCAAATGTTGTATCTATCACTGAATCCATAGGGGGACTACATATTTGTGTGGACTTTCATGAACTCAACCTTGCCTATCCCAAAGATGACTTTCTTCTACCTAGCATCGACCAACTTGTTGATCTTAAAACTAGAAATGATATATTATCTCTCATGGATGGATTTTCAAGTTACAATCAGATCTTAATCACCCCTAAATATTAACACAAAACCACCTTTACCACCCCTTGGGGGACCTTTTACTATAGAATCATGCATTTTAGGTTAAAGAAAGCTAGTGTAACCTACCAATGTGATATGACCTACATATTGCATGACCTAATATATAAGATTGTAGAGGACTATGTGGATGACATTATTAGAAAATACAAACTCCAAAAGGATCACTTATCCATTATTAAGATCATATTTGAGTGACTTATCCACTATCACATCCATCTTAACCCCAAGAAGTGAATTTTTAGGGTCTTATCAAGAAAGCTTATTGGATTCATTATCTCCCTTCATGGAATCAAAGTTGATCCTACAAAAATAAAATAAATCATATACATGATTCCTACTACCAACATCAATAATTTCCTTAGCTTTCAAGGTTTAGTCCTTTCATCATTTCATTTCTTAGCTTTTAGACCAGTGCCAATGTTTCCACCACCTTCTAAAGAAGGATGTCTCTTTTAAGTGGAATAGTTATTATCAAAAGGACTTTTATTCTCTCAAATAGTAGCTTTTATCACCACCTATACTCACCCCTCCAAAGGATGACCAACCTTTCTACCTATATATCTCTACCATCAACCATTTGTTAGGGGCAATGCTATCTCACTAAGATGAATAACATATAAAACAAGTAGTAACTATATTAGTCACATGATTGTAGAGTATGACAATCAATACATTCATATGAATAAAATCTATTTAGGTTTATTCTTCATGGCCACAAAGATTCACCACTACCTTCTTAACCATAAAACCTATGTCATTACCAACATTGACCCACTCAAGTACATGCACTCCAAGTCATACCAAAACTAGTGTATGGCCAAGTGGCTCATTATTATAATAGAATTTGACTTTGAATTCCTCCAATAGAATTTAATTAATGGGAAACTCATTGTTGATCAATTAGCTAAATCACCATTAGTAGAAATTCAACCTCATCCCCTTGAATTCCCTAATGAGTCCATCATGACCTTATCTCAAGTAAATTTGACCTACCAAGTCACCATATTCTTTTATAGATCAAAATGTCAATGTATATGGGGATAAAATATCATCTTTATCACCTTTGATAGTTAACCTATTCCTTTATCATTCAAGCTTGATTTTGAATGTACCAACAACATGGCTATATATGAAGCCTTAGTGATAGGCCTTCAACCCACCTTAGCCCTCAAAGTTAAAATAATCAATATCTTTGGTGAGTCCCAACTTGTGGTCAATAAAATAAGTAGCTCTTACCAATGTAATAACAATGTTTTGTAATAGTAAATGTAACTAGTTGACAAAATCCGACCATCATCCAAACACTATCACATCCAATCAACCCTGTGATCTACCAATAAGTTCATTGACACCATGGATTCACTTTCCTTGCAAATCCCATTTGTACCATCAAACTCTAAGTTATATATCATTATTCATGGGCTTACCCAAGCATCTTATGTTAAGCTAGGTCCTCCCACCATTTTTAATGTGAGGAAGACCCAACCTAACCTTTGGTACTAGCAAACCTTTGACTACCTAAACCTTGGAATTGTTCCCTCTGTCCTTTCTAAGAATTCTTGAAGAGAATTTATTCAAATTACCTCACACTATATCATTATGAGAGGGATTATTTATAAATGTAGCTTTGATGACCTCCTCTTCCATTATCTACATAGTCATGAAGCCTCTCATGCTATCAAAGAAACACACAATGGTATTTTTTGGGGTCATTTTAGTGGCCTCATTATCTCTAAGCATATCCTCTATCATGGCTATTACTAGCCTACCCTTAACTAGTATTGTTGTGATTATGTGAAAAAGTGTGTCAAGTGTCAATAACACAATAATTTTCATCACACACCTATCCATAGCCTTTGTGTTTCCACTAATTTATGGCCTTTTTCACAATGGGTCATAGTCCTTATTAGGCAAATTAATCTTCATTCCTCACAGTGAGACCATTCGATTATCACCATAACTAAGTACTTTACCAATGGGTAGAGGCTATTCCTCTAGTCTTGACCAAGGAAGAAAATATTTTGGACTTTATCAACCATCACATCATCTACCACTTCAATGTCCCTCATAACATTATCACTGATAATGTTAAGTCCTTTAAGAACAAGTAAGTATAGGGTTTAAGTGATGAATTTGGAATTAAGTTAAACTGTTACTCACCCTATCACCCTCAAGTGAATGGACAAGTGGAAGCCTCTAACAAAACTCTTAATAACATGCTAGCTAAAATGGTTAATGAATCAGGTTAGGATTGGCATCTACACATCCCCTTCACCTTGTGGGCATATTATACAAACATTAGAACCCATACAAGTACTACCCCATTTTCTCTTATATTTGGAGTAGAGGTTATCTTTCCTTTTGAATTATAAATCCCCTCTATTCACATATATTTGTAGGAGCTTGTTTTAGAGAATGATTATCATCGACACCATTTAGCCTATCTTGAGCTACTCAATGAGCATCACCTAGCACCCCTCACCCATCTACATGTCTACCAAGAGCACATCAAGCATGCCTATAACACACACCTTAAATTATGAGAATTCAATATCAGAGACCTCATCTTAAATGAAAATCAACATGTCACTAATATGGAGAAAAAAAGTGGGGAACTTTTCTTTCAATTGGCTTGGACCTTACATCATAACCCATAATTATGGATCAAGATCTTACCAGTTGTCTTCTCTCAAAGGACACCCAAAACCTAAGCCCCTCAATACTTCATATTTATGTATATTATTTTGTTAAAAAGGATTGATTTCACCTTTTGTCTAACTTAAGCTCGCCCACATTCATCTCCCTAATTTAGGGGTAATTGATTAAGCATTAACCACGTGATTATCTATCACTAACATTATCCTAATATTAAACAATGGGTATCACAGCTCAACCCATGCTATGGTTCTCATGGTACTTTCCATGCCTTCACAAGATGGATTCCCATGATCAGTTTAACCTGAGCCTCTTTATACCTAACTAACCCTATTGTAACTCTTGGTTTTTCCACCATAAAGGTAAACCACTAAGCTAGCATAAAAAAGTCTATGTCAATAAAAATAAATGACAAATAAAAAATCCCTATCATCAACAATCATGGGTCATCCTTAGCTTTTACAGATTGATCCCTTGAAGGACAACTATTAAAATTTTATTGAAAATTTCTAAAACATAAGGTGGGCTACTCCCTCAAAGGATAAATATCAAAAATTAGTAAGCACAACACATAAACTTAGACTAATACCTTGAAGTATGGTTGACTAATCATTTATCAAAAGCATAGCAATTTCTTGGAAGCTTCCCACATTGATCAACTTCCCATATACAATAATTTGTTGAGGATCCATTATCACAATCAAAGGAAAAACAAAATAATCTTGAAAGCCACAATCAGCTCTCAAACAACAAGGTGAGGTAGAATCTACAATTGGCTTCCATAAGTAGACTTCTCATATCGATCAATATACATAGTTTGGCATAGATTTATTTACCATGGTATTTTGGATACCTACAATAGAGGCTTATCAGTCTCACAATAGGGTCTCATTTTCACCCATCTCCCCTTTACACTAATATGCAAGGGACTTTTGAGCTTTATTAACATTATTTGGTCAAGCCACCTTTCTAACCAACTAACAAACACTCACGCAAAGTATTGAAAGGGATTATGTTTATTAAGTCAACCCAACTTCAGTTTTATTTAAGTCCTTGTCAATGAAGAATCATTATGCCCTCTCCCTAACCTATCATGACTACTAGATATTTTCATTATGATGTTTGTCTCTTGATTATATTCTTTATTCTCCTATCTATGGTTGTTAATTAACCTATCTCATGTGTTTTAACATAACCATAACAACAACCATTACTAGTATAAGCAATAATCATGATCATAAACATAATCACATCCATGTATCTTCAACTAAACCAAACCATGTGGTACATAAAATTAGTGCACCCCATTTGAACACCACTAACCTATCATCAGACCATGTCTAATTCATCATGGAGAATTACATTTAGCCTAATTTTTTTGTTGGATATTACATCTATAGAACTATGTAGGTAGCATCTACTTCCCTAGTGCATATGAATACAACTCAACCACCACCTACCTAAACACCTCATCACTTTACCACTAGTCCATTTTGGACCAAACCCAACTAAGCATGATTGTTGTGACACTTTGTGCCTGGTCCCTTGACCAAGTGACAACATTTCCATGTTGAACACATTTTGAATTTATGCCACCTCATGCTTACCTAACTCACTTTTGTCTTTTGGGAGAACTTCTTAGCTTAAATACCAATGACATTTGACCTATTTATGTTTTCCTTGAGATCACTTCCTACCTTGGATACCCATTGGGAATATTGACCTTATCTAGGAGACTAACAAGTGTATTCAATTATCATGCCTAAAATATGGTCACCCAATACACTGATCACTTGTCCTGTAGTACTGATCTTTATTATTTTCACCTATGGTAACTTTGTCTTTGCATGATCTCAATTATTGTACCTATTGTTACACGTTACATACCTTTTTTCACCCTAATGCCCAACTTATCATCTACCTTAATCCTCACGATTGTATGCCTTATCAAACTTATACCTAATTTTGTTTTTACCTCATCATCTCCTAGTTTGAGGGGGAAGCACCTCCTCCCATACTTGGGTCAATCAATAGACCTTTAACCTAGCAGTTAGTTTTTATTTTGCATCTTGTTCATTTCAAGCCACATAGTAAAAAGGGGTAAAATATAGACACTATAAATATGCACACCATAATTTTAAATGTCAAAATAGCCCTTAACCACCTTAGAACCCTCTCAAAACATATCTAACCCTCTAAACCCTATTAAAGCTCACTTGTAGTTAGTTTAACTTAATTAGCTTAACCTTGCCTTACAACCTTTTTTACACTTGGCACTCAAATGTCAATGGTTAGGGTAACCACCGATGATCACCTTAACCATCAACAGTTAGGGTCTACTCCCTAACTAAAGGCATACAAACCATTTTCTTTGATTTTCTAATTATAGCTTGGTTAAATCCTATTGTGAGTCTTTGCATGGATAATTTATAATTAGACAACCTAGTTAAACCTTCACTTCCACTTCTTTCTTATGCCTATAATAAGAGAGGAGCTAGGAGGTGAAATCCATATATAATTATCATAAAAACCTTATGTATCAAAGACATTATTTTTTATAGGTCAATCATCATCAATAATCATCACCAACAATCCAACAATTCAGTAATCACATTAGAGAGTCAATTTGGTACTACCTTTCCATCAAGACCTCAAGTATTGTTACTTTGTCAGAATCAAGATAGATTTCACCAATAGATCAACTACCTCAACCATCCACCCAATAAACCTATGGTAATATAAGTAATTAATTCCTAGTATTCATTTACTTTATTACCATTTCACAATCAACCTAGGCCTTACCCACCTCTTAGAATCCATCTTTTAGATCTCAATAATTAGCAATTTACCAACCTATATATTCATACAATAACCATCGATGACTGACTCAACCACTGATGGTCTACCCAACCACTGAAGTTCAATTTGACCATTGATGGTTACCTCAACCATTGATGATTAACTCAACTACTGATTGTCACTGTGGTACCAAAATATAGTAAGCTAATTTCACCCAACAAAACCTAATTTTTTGTGTCCCTACCTATTTGTAGACCCCTTTCTAATTTTTTAAAGCATACCCCAACCCTATAGCACTAGTATTGATTACTTTATTGATAATCTAATCATTTTTAACATATTTATTAGAAATATTTTCTTGTATTTAGTTTTAGTACCCTTTGATTCATTGATGAAATTACCTTTATTTTCTATTTATGTAGTTATTTAAAATGTGTGGATTGATAGCCCCTAAGGAAGCTCTTGTTTCCAAGATCTAGCTATCACTAGGCAATCATCTCAACTATTTGTCTAACAACCAATTTTTATGTAGTGTTTTCTTATCTACAAGTCATCCTCCCAAGCTAAAGAGGAGCTCTTCAAAATATTTTAATTTCAATGCACACACTATCAATCAAGTTTTTCAACTATATATATACTTTGTTTCTCTTTTCCATAATAATCAAGAAATTCATTGAAATAATAATATTTAAACACATTGTTCATGAGATTCATGTATGTTATAGGTCAATTTATTAGCCCAAAAGGAATCACTATGAATTAATAGTGCCCATATCTTATCTTGAATGTAGTTTTAGGAATATCATCTTCCTTGATCCTTAACTTATGGTACCCTACCATTATGTCAATCTTAGAAAAGACCACTAGACCTCAAATTTTATATGAAAGGTCATCAATATGAGGCAATGGGTAATTATTCTTGATGGTTTCCTTGTTCAACATATTTAAGTCTATACATAGGCAAAGAGTCTCATATTTATTATTAACAAACACAATTGATACACCCTACCATAAAAAACTCGATTGAATTAAACCCTTAGATAAAATTTAAAGGATTTGGGCTTTAAATTTAAATAATTTTTCTCATTATATAGGGTGCCTTGGATTGAGGCTCAGATCCTATAATGATATCAATTATGAAATCAAATTCCCTTTTGGGAGGTAGTCTAGGTAGGTCTTCTATAAATATAACTTAAAATTCATGTAAAAAGGGATAGTTCTCAAACATAGGATCCTTACAATTTTAAATATAATATATATTGAACATGAAAAACCTAACATCCTTCCTTTGAGGATTTTTTAACTGAATGGATGAAATTTTTCTTAACTTAAATTATTTTTTCTCCCCTTGGATTTGGGTTTGATTTACCAAATCATCTAGACATTCAACCTTTTGTGAATAAATAGACCTTTGCATTATTATTCCAAAATTAATTTTAACCTAATATCACATAATATAACATTAAAAATACTATAAAAATATTTACTATGGTGGTAAAATTAAGTAATTCTACCATTACTTCAACTGGAATTTATCTACTTTAACCCTAGACTAATTCTCATACTACACAATCCATGAATTTTCCATATGTCTAGCTTTCTTAGGTAATTTATTTAGCATACTATGAGAAATAAAATATCAATAGCTCTATTATATATCAAAATTGAAATATAATTCTCAAACCAAGTACTTTACACCTCAATTGGAGAGGCCTAAAACTTTGCTTGATAGTTTTCAACATTTAAATGAATCCTTTATTAGAATATTCCCTATTATGAGGATGATATTGAAGGATTATTGAATTTACTTCATATATTCCACTAAGTTAAGTCCTTTGCACAATGATCTCCTCCACAAGTTAAGGATCAACCAAGGGATCCTTTTCTTTCTATTTAATTACATCATATATTCCCTTACTTAAAGCCATTACCATGCTTTTTAATCCTTGAAGCATTGTTGAATTTGGAATTCTAATTATTGATTTTTTTTTGGTAATTCATTTTACACTTCCAATTATTCTTTTTGAAATAATTTTTCAAACCAAAAAAATTATTTTAGTACTTGTCTCAGACTTCAATAAGTGATTTGAGATTTTTTTCTTACTCAACAACTTTCTCAAAGACCTGGTCCATGGTATTAGGTTCATGAACATTAGCTTCACACAAAATATATGGCATAAAACCCATGATGAACTTTTTAATACTAAAGCATTCAAATTTATGCTACTAGGGAACATAATTAAGAATCTTGGTAAATTATTCCTAATACTCAATCATTTATGAATATCCCTATTTCAGATTTTATAAATCTATCAATTTTGGTCAAAATAAAATTTCACTAGCCATCAATCAGAAAGTTAACCAACATCTATGGTTCAATCAAATTCACAAATTTATAATCAAGAGTAAAACTATTTCATAGACATTGTTATGAATAAAAATGAGAATATTTAACAAAAACAAGATAAAGCATCTGGCACACTCCATGTAAAATATCTCACCTAAAATATAAACAAATAGGAGAGTAATGTGTAACTCTTCCATGAATAATCACAAATTCCTAAAATAGGCGTGTAATTCCTAAGTCTAAAATGAATATCAAAGTGTAACATTTACTATCTAGTTATAATGAAAAAGAGTAACTCCCATGTCTAAATACACCTAAGCTAGATAACTCAAGTGTAGTAATAATCCATATGTGTAATAATAAACCAAATAATAAAATACAAGGAAAATAAATACCTACAATAACAACCCCCATAAGCACAACTTAAGTGGGTAGAAGAAATGGGTCCTGACAAAAAGGCTTGATGAGGTATCCATGAACAAATAAAATATCATAAATTGGATAAATGGATAAAACATGTATTAAAAAACTATGCCCCACCTCCGCCCTTCCCCCCCTCGCCTAAAAAAAGAGAGAGAGAGAAAAGAAGAAGATAGGGCTAAAAAATCTCCACTAGAAGCTACAACTACATATAACCACATTTTATCCTACAAAATAACTCTTTAGATTGATTGTGGAGTAGTAGTAGATTAAGTGAAGAGTTGATCACCTTATAATAGTCAATGTGTCATCCAAGTGCCTAATTTATCTCCATTTAAGATGTGATTCTTATACAAGTAATTGCGTGTATGCAAGTAAAACTAGATAGTTCGATAACTTATCCTACTTAATAATATTCAAGCTCAGAGAAGGTAATAAATTAACAAGTATGCTTGGGGATACATTTAAATTGGGGTCATGGCCAATAATGGTTTACTAAACCTACACCAAGGGATCTATTGTCACACTATCATAAAGGAGAGGTTCCAAGGCCTCTAGTCAAATGATAATTTGTGACAACCCTAGTTAGGTATTTATGAATGTAAATAATATTAATCAAGATAATATACTAAATAGCTATGCAAGATAATCTACTAAATATATATACAAGTTAATCTAGTTCTCACCAAAGCTTCTGACACAAATGGGGAAGATAATAATCAATAAAATATAAATCTACCTATAACCTAGAGAATATCTAAGAAAGGAGAGATATAAATAAAAATATATTAACTCTAGAATATCTTCTAATCAAAATATGAAGGGCTTAATAATATACTTTCCTTTGTTGAAGTGAAGCCACTTGCCTCAATCTCTCCCTTGGCCAATGGTGCTTTACAAGATGTTGTTGTGGGTTTGTAAGTATCACAAGGATAAATAATTTCTAGGCTCCAAGACCTCTCCTATGCATCCAAAACATCCAGAAGATAAGTTTTACTTCTCTAAAGGAAAAAATCTAAGTATTGAAACTTCTTATTTTTTGTATAATCATATTTACAAGTAGTAATGATGCATAATTAATTGATTATTTATTTAAAAGTGAAGTTAAGGGGGTAATTAAAGCCATGTATTGACACTAAAAACTTAAATAAATTTAGTTGTCAAGGTCAATTGAGTTGACCTTGTTAGGAGATAAATAGAGCCATTAGGCCTTTTCAAACTAGGTTGGTTGGGCTGGCAAAATTATGTAACAAGAAATGAATTCCCAATGGAGTTGACCAAGTTGACTATGTCTATTTTTTTGTACCTAACTGACATAGTATAATGACAGAGTTAGCTTGGTCAACTCGATAGGTCCTAGCTGGCATAGTAAGATAATATGATTAATAGAGTCAGCCTAGTCAACATAGTAAGAAAGTAGGCTAAAACAAGTAGTATAAATATTAAATAAACATCTAAGTATAAGTTGAAATTTAGACATGGACATATAGTTTATTATAATTTAATTTATATTTTATATTTATATTTTCATGATGTTTGATATGGTTTTAGACCTATAGGAGCTACAATGTAAATTCTAGATTTTAGAGGGTCCTACTAGATTTCAAACTTAGACATATTTCAGAGTTTTAAGATTTCATGATTTCAAGGAGGCATCATAGGAGGTAAATGTATAGACACTATAAATAAGCTATAATAAAATTAGGAATGATATAATTACAAAACAATCTTGCAAATCACCAATGGTCTACCAACCCCTTTTCTGGTGCACCCTTTAAGGCATGCACTTAGAGAAATTAAAAATTGATAGTTTCATGTAAGAGAAAAAGTGATAGTAAGAATTAGACTAAAAATATTGTGTGTATATATATGCACCAATTGAATCTCATCCTATGTCACATGAGTGTAATAGGGGATGGTGCTTCAGTAAATAACAAGGCAACACATGAAACTGAGCTAACTAAAAATGAAATATTGAAATTATTATTGAAATGAAATGAAAGTAACTAACAGTACCATATACATACCTTGAATTACCTTTTTGTTGAATGACTACATGTAAACATTCTATTATTGATCATGGAGGGAACAATACCTACATCTGAGAAACCTTAGGGATACAAAACTAATAATAGAATCAATTCATGTGTATGTAGGATGGTCAAAGTAGCAATAAGTAACTCTAAAAATTGATTAATTACTTACAAAATTTGGTAAGATAGGATTGTTAAGGCTAGGTCAGAACCAAAATATCAAGCATGTAAATGACAAAATAATTACTAACAAATTTAGAACACATTAAATCACATTGGGAAGCATGTAAAACATAAATGATACAAATAAATGTAGAAAATAATAAATCACATTGAGAATCATGTAAAACATTATAATTGAATGAAATTTTAAGACAAGAAAACTCTAAGAAAGATATGTAATCAAGTGAAAGATAACACCATGTAATATAATCATGTAAAATCAAACATAAATAAATCATAAATGACTGAAAATGAAATGTAAATCAAAATGTAAGATAAGTCATACATAAATAAAAACATGTCAGCACATAAAATGTCCTATGTAAGATAAATAAAATATATAAAAATCAATCAAGGACATGACATATAGATGAATACAAAGATCTAACAGATGACAACTCAAACTTAATGCTTATTCTAAAATGTGATGTGTTAAAAAACATCCACCTAATGACATGAATATAATTAAAATGATATGGTGTGGGAAATAGATGGTGAAGGGATGTTTTTAAGGAAGGCTTGGCCTATCCAAGGTCTTATAATGTAACTCACAAACTATAAACTGAGATGTATAATAAGGAAAATGTGATCAAAGATGTTATCATCTAAAATCAATATCTAACAATGGGATAGTAGGAATAATGTGATGTAAATAAGGAATGTGAGGCACTACATGGGTGATTTGAAAATACTTAGAAAGAATGAAACACACTAGACATGTGAGAAAGGATAATAACTATCCACAAAAAGGACTTAGAATAATCTAACTAATGAACACAAATATTTAGCTAAAAGGTGACATACATAAATCATTCTATGAAGGCTACATGCATGAAAAATAAAATAAACCTACCTTTCCACAATGTGTTCCCCATTCCTCAGGACCCCTTATAGAGTTGTCAATCTACTACAAATATTGGGTACTTACATGATAAAGTAGGTGGAACTAGATATTATATGATATAATGAGACCTCCTACCCTAGTTTTCTAGCCTACTACACCCAATGGACCTCATCTTTATCATGAGGCTAACTATGGAGTTTGAGCTTCAATTAGAATAGGATATGTGCCAAATATATATCACGTCTTTTAGTGTGATCTAACTTTTAAGAATTTTTTTAATATATATATATATATATGTATGTATGTATGTATGTATGTATGTATATGTATGTATGTATATGTGTGTGTATACCATTGTTTATTTTATGATCTGACTTTTAACTCGTTTGAATTTTTGTATTCTTCCTCCATATAGATTTGAATAACCAAACATTATTTAGATAGAGGATGAAAACAAGAGATCTTACACTTGGTCACTAGAGAAAAGTACCTAAAGACAAAGGTGTCTAAAGACTCCTAGACTTACCCATAAGTGTGTAATCTCAAAATTGAATTGTGTGCCTAAAATGAAAGGAAATAAGGTAAATATGTGGATAATGAGAGATCCATCCATGAATGAGTGATATAATTATGGATATTCTGATATCTAATCTTATAGAGGTAAGATAGTTATATGAAAGGGATGGAGATATGCTATTAAATTGAAGTCAGCAGAGAATCCATACTAACCTACAAGTGATTTATCACAAGCACTAATGAAAGTAGTAGTCATCCCAAAAAAGAGGGAAAGTAAATAATCATCCCAAAATAGGGGGGAAAGTAAATGATCATCCCAATAAAGTGATAAAGTAAATAAGTGTCAAATAAACATAAATCTACTAGGTAAAATAATGATATAAATAATTAAAATGATACCTAAGAAACACAAAGTAAATAAAGGCTAAATGTAATAAAATCAAATAACCTAAAAGGAAATAATGGTGATAGTAAAGTGAAATAAAACCAAATAACCCAAATGAAATAATGGTATAATTAAAATGAAAATAAATGAAATAAAGTGCACAAAAATAAATAAACATGAGAAAGACATAAGAATCAAAATTGATGATAACATCTATATCAAAGGTGAGCATGTGAAATACAAGCCTATATGTCTCAGAAGGTTTTTTGAAGTTGAATTTGTTTATTATGAAATGTATAATAAGATTGGGCATCATGGTATGCCCCAAAGGGTAATTTTATGTAGGTATGGGCATCACAATACAGCCCAAATTATAAAGTGATATGTGGATGGGCATCATAAGATGCCCCAACATGTGACATGGAATGAGGTGAAGCCAAGCTATGAGAATGAACTACATTGGGTTGTTAGGTGCATTTAGAGACATGAAAATGTATTGTTATGTCTAATTTTGAGAATGTTGAAATTGAAATAGGATGTGTAGGAGAGGTATGAATAGGTCTATAATGAAAACTAGGACAATGCATGATGCACTTTTGGGTAGGCACTTTAACTAGGTGCTCATTGGATTTGTGTGATCTAAAAGGTTGATATTTGACTGATACAACCACTTATTTGAATTTTTTCATATTATATATCCTTTCATTATTGGTGTATGAATAAGGATCAATAGTGGTTTGGATAACATTAGTTTATGAGATGGAGGTATGGGCTAATTATTTTTTATCATTATGTAAGTCATTTTTATGTGATTTTGATTCCTTAGATTAGACTTGTGAGGCTTGAAGATAGTCTTGATAACATTATTGTGTAGCATTATCGAGATCAAAATGTGGACCATGCAATGAATTAATAATAAAATGGGGAAGATCATGACAAGTCTCATGAGAGTCACCTATTGTAACATGCCACCAACAAAACTTATCATGATTGTACCATTTTGGAGGAGGTTTGGAAGATTAAAGCTCACGGGTTTAGAAGGTGAAAATTTCTTATTGAGTTATTCTATACTTAAGGGAGGGTGGGTTGGGTTTAAATTTTTTTGAATTGGATTATCCCTTTTTAGGTTATGGAGGACTATAAGAATCAATGTAATAAGAAAATAATAGGAAAGGTTCCTTAGTAATTACTTGAGGTGATTCAAATTGAGTCCTAATAAAGTCTTGCATTTTTTATTGATCTAAGGCTTCTTATAAAGTTTTAAGGGAAAAGATCTTAACTTTGTATTGAAGAGGAGATTTAAAATTGGTAATAAATAGTTTTAAAATAGTATCATCATTCATGTTACGGTCAAGTTTGTGAGCTAGAAACTTTTATCATTTGATGAAAGTGTGAACAGGTTCATTAGGAAGTTGCTTAGAATTGATGAAATGTCTAAGGTAATTTTTAAAAAGGTCATTATGTTATAATTCCTTTGGTATAACATTGACTAAATCATCTAGTTGTCAATCTAGAATATTATTAAGTAAGATAAGTTATATAACTGTCTAGTTTCACTTGAATACACTATGTTCCTCATGCATAGTAGATGGCCCAACTACTCCATGTAATGATGATGCATCAAAATTAAATGCAAATAAATAATGTGGAATTCCATGTAACTATGTAGAAGACTATTTGATGTTTGATGAGTCTTAAATCAATTTACCTTCTCTCTATAATGTCTAAATTAGACCATAAGTAAGTGAATCAATAAATTACTCCTAAATAGTTGTAAGGTGACAAGGTGATGGTGGAGGTATGTCCCCATCACTATGGTAGTCCTCAATATTAGATATGATCTCAGGATTAGAAACATAATCAAGTCCAAGTGAGTCTAATGAAGAATAATCTAAAGGGGAGTCATGGACAAAATGTGAGAAGGTATAAAGTCAAGTATGATGATTGACCAATCCAACTACTAATATAATGTGATTTTGTAATTCTCTAACATACATTGAATCTAGATTGAACTCAACTTACATGTCTTGACCAAGGTGAGTGATTTGGTAAACTAATAAAATATTAGTTGAAAGTGAGGGAATACTTAGAACATTATTTAATCTTCCTCCACTGACTTCAATAGACCCTCTCCCAAAAACCTATGTATAAGTGTCATCATCCAAATGAATAGTGGACATGTCACATGGTCTCACATAAGTGAACTCAATCTATGAGAATTCCATGTAATGTTATGGACCAAAGTCAATGACCCATGTAGGATTCAAAAGTACAACTATAACTAAGGCCTTACCTTTCACTTTATTTTCACCTTTTTATTTTCTCTTTTATTTACCATTGTCATTTTCCCTGGAGGATTATGGGGTTAGTGAAGAAGGTTCGATATACTCTAGATTAATTATATTGTTCTTCTAAAAAAGGATTATTAGGTGGTAAATTTATTTCTTCAATAATTTGCTTTCACCATGCTTGATTTTTAAATACCCAAACTTGATACTCTCTTTTTATTCTTAACACCAGTAGAGGAGGTCTCATTAGTTGATTTAGAGGCAGGAGGTTTTTTATCCTTTTTATTATGTTATTTCTCTTTGTTATTTGAAGCCTTCTCTTTCCCATTCCAAACAAATAGGAATTGAGGCTTTTAGGACTTCACTATGCCTATTTGTATCAATGTATCTTTCTCTTGAGTCAAGTCAACAATAAAGATATCTAAATAATTCATCTTCCATGTGGTCCCAAGAGCAATTCTTGTGGCATGGAAAGTGGAGATAAACACAAATTAATCTGGACCTAATTTGGAGAGAATTGAAAGAATAAGCTAATCCTATTTCTTATATATATAAGATTATTTTAACTACAACCTTAGATATTTAAACTTAGTGAATAAATATTGTAGTGTGTCAAAGTCACCTAGGTTCAAATTAATGAGCTCAATCTCTAGTTCATGACCTCTCATCACATCATGCTTCCCAAAGAGTTTTTCTAGTGTGGTCCATACTTCATTAGGTATTTTGGCATATTCAATTTGAAAACATAAATTATGATAAATAGATAAACAAAGACAATCATGTGCTTTATCACATATGTTAAACCATTTATTTGTATCTGCATTTACTACAGGTTAGGTTTCCTCATTCATAGTTATTCTATAAAATCCTCGTTTCCTTAGAGAAAGTTGCATGTTATTTTTACATTCATGGGAGTTGAATGTATTAATAAGTGGAAATGACTATCAATCCTTGATGTAAGAAAGGAAATTGTATAGCTAAATGTGAAATAAGAATAACATGCACCACAACACTTCCTAGATTTAACACTTAATAATTTTAGTGTATTTACAAAACAAATTGTTCCACGAGAACAAGCATGGTAAAACAAACTTTTTCAAAAAATCAACACTCAATTCTAAGTTTCTTATTAAAATTTACAGGATTTTTAAGTTTTTTACTATTGATGTCTATTAAATTGAAAAATCATAAAAGTTAATTGTTCTTGATGAAGAAAAATACCTAGCCTCATAACCATACATTGGAACCAGATATTAGTTTGGGATTTGAACTAAGTACTTCTCTCATTATAATTATAGGTTTTAACTATATCACCTATCCACCCACATATGTAACTAATGAAAAATAATCCACTAAGTGGTTAAATAAAACACAAGCTATTTAGAAAATTGTTAATAAAGCAACAATTTTTATTTAGGGCAAAGTTTTGATTTTATTTTTACTTCATTTTTGTGAGGAATACCTTTATGTATTTTCCATGCGATTGAGATCATAATGGGATAGCCTTCTAATGGAGAGAGGAATAATAACATGATCCTTAATCTTCATATGATAAAGAGACATGTTGTGGTAAAAGTAAATATTGTTCCTTAATCAACATATGAATCTCAAAGTGTTTTCTCTATTTATTCTAATGGGGTCACCCAAAGAGAAAAATGTGTGGAGGTGAGAACCATGGTAGAACCAAATAATGGAAAAGCAATTAGTTTGGATCAATTGAATAAGATATTTGCATGAGTGTCGTGATAAAAAATCTCTAATAAAAATTAAAATACTATTAATACATAAATTCACTTACTTGGTATTCAAATGGTGTTTCATTCTAGATCAAGCACATCAAACCCTCAAAAAATATTTGAGATATTGAATTTCAATGCATAGTCCATGACTAAATGTTAATCAAGATTGTTATTAACTCAAAAACCTAAGATAGATTTATGTATTCAAAAATAACTTGGTTTTATGAGTTATACAAATGGAAACTTGTAATATTCTCCCTTACTAAAAAACATACACATAGAATTGAAAGTCTTGACTAGTGTGAAACAGTAAGGGAACTATGTTTCCTTCTTTATGAAAGAGTAGACATGGATGGTGATTAGGTAAAATAAAAATTAGAGTGATCCACCTATAGATAACTTCCACTACTCTAAGTAAACATAGCTACAACATCCAATGAACTAGAAAAAACTCCCATAAATGGATATAAAGAGACATTTTTTTTTACACAAATAAAATTCTCATTATTTTAAAAAACTAACAAGTAGAAAACTATATTGGCACTCTGATCCATTTCATATCATTGTCTAGGATCTCTAGATAAATAAAATGCATAGATTTATAAGCAAGATAACTACTATTACATAGACATTAATGTGAGCAAAAATGAGAATAATGCACAAAAACAAGACAAGGCATCCAACACACTCCATGTAGAATAACTAGCCCAAAATATGTACAAATAGAAGAGTAATGTGTAACTCTTCCATGAAATGTCAAAAATTACTATAATATCCATGTAAATCTTAAGTCTAAAATGACCAATAAATGAGTAACATCCACTATCTAATGACAACAAAAAAGAGTAACTCCCTATGTCTAAATACACCTAAGAAAGCTAACTCAAGTGTAGTAATAATCCATGTGTGTATTAATAAACCAAATAATAAAATATAAAATAAAATAAGTACTTAAAATAACACCATCAATACTTAAATAATGTTACAAACTATTCTCAAGTGTTGGTGGTGGATTCAAGATCCATTTCTAACTTATTTTTGACCAACTGGGTTGTTGCTTCACCAAGAAGTTGGTATGTTCCCTATACTACCTTGGTCACATCGGAGTAATTTAGAATTTATAAATATTTTTATATATTAATGAGAAAAAATTCATCTCCATATCCTAATATTATTCCATCAAAATTAGGTGAATTCACCTTTTTCATATCACATGCAAATTCTATAGCCACTTGCACTCTAGCAGCTTGCAGATTTTAAACATGCTCCTAGTGCTCTTATTGATCAACCTATTGTTACTCAACCTATTATTTTTATTATTACTCCTCATTCCCATGTACTTATTATTCAAGTTTTGTAATTTTTCCCTCATTTCATTCATGATAATGAGGATTTGATCAAACTTTGTAGCTTGCTTTACTACTAGTTGGTTGGAAGCAGATTCCTAATTTCGATAGGATGTTCCCTTAGTGTTTAATCTTACATGCATAATGTTACCCTTATATAAAATATGATATTTATGTTATCACTAATTACTCATTAAATTTGAGCATTTACACCTATTTTCTGATACCACATGTTGAAACCCCAGTAAGTTTTACTACTAAACTACTCATTTTTTAAAATAGCTAATTATTTCATAACCACTGATATAATCATGATTAGTTAATGTTATTAAAAATTATAATTATACCAATTGAATATTATTTTTATATTTTCATCATTGGGTTACATTAATCATCTTAGATTATATTTCAAAACATCCATGTATAGCAGATACATAATCCATAGTAAAGTACTTAATCAAAGCATATAAGTGTTTAATGATCCAACCATTAATGGATTTTAATGGTGAAAACAACATAATATAATACATAAACGTATTTTAATATTAAAAAAACACAAAATTTCATATTTTAAATATAACAAAATATAAGTAGTCTATAATCAATAAATACATCTAATATTGTAATACTATCTCATGAATAATGAATGTTAATTTATGATATAGACACTACTAATATAATAAGTTTATTAAAATAAATTTTAGAGTATAATTTTATTAAAATATTACAATTGAGCTTCATATTTTAGCTCATAAAATCAAAAAATATCCATGATTTTATCTTTAAAAATATCTGGATCTAATTGTAGAGATGGAGAGCATCATCAAGGAATTTTCCCTCCAATCATAGATCTATGGTTTCCCCACACCTCCCTACTTGGAGTGGCCATTAACTTCATGATGGGGTATATAATGGTGATGCAAAAATTAATAAATCATCCAAAATAGTCTGTTATACTTTCATTTTTCACATGAAGTATTCATGAAAACCATGGAAATACTTCATATATCTGATATGGCATCACTCATACATGTAAAATAGAAAGTATGGTGGATAGAAAATGTATAAAACTATGACATTAATTTGGAAAAATATTTTCATTATAATTTTAAAACTTCAAATGAAGATAGGTCATAGTTTACCACATAATACTCTCTACTAATTTTTTTTACATCACTTTCCTTCATGTTCATTGGTGATGAGTGATTTATGCAAAGGATTCCTACCTATAATCTCACTCTCATCACTCAACATGAAGGATGACCTTAAGAATTATCATAATGTCATCAATCATAATGATATTACACCCTAAACCATGTAAATAACAAGATTTAATAAAATAATTTTTTAAGTCATTTATAGAGGCTCAAGAAGCACATAATTTGTTCAAGATAAATAACCTAACCAGAATTATTTTATGTTTTCCATAAAATGACTTCACACACTCATACCACAACCAAATTACATTATGTTCTCTTACTTTTTAAACAATACCTATTCCAACAAAATTAGTAATCATGCATATTAGTAAATAATTATACAAAGTAAAATACATAATACCCTCTATTAATATAATATCTATAATTTATATGTTTATGTAAAATGTATGCCATAACATGATTTGATAACCTTAATATATAATTTATTCCAAATACAATAATACTATTTTTGATAAGTGTTCAATATCTCATGAAGACATCTTATTAGTTTTATCATGCTTCACTATAATTTTATTTAAAACATTTGACCCATATGAATCATACCTTATTTGTATGAATTATAAGTTTTAATATTAACCATGGTTTCTAAAGTCACTAAATAATCATAAAAATGAGTGTCTTAAATTAACATTATATTAAACTATCATTAACATTTTAACACATATTCCAATAATTCCTAAATCATGTCATTTAAAAGAATGTTCAAACAATTCAATAAATACATAATGTCCTTATTTAATTTAAAATTGGTCTTGCATATCTAGTTTATATTCTGATAAAAAAGTGATCTCAATAACAATAAATACCTCACAACCAAATGTTCTCAATAAATCAATTAAATATCAATAAACTATTTCCCCAAGTTGCTTTGTTAATTAAAAAATTCCCTCTTAATCAATTTAGTCCTCAAACCAAATTTTAAACATAAACCTAAAGGATTATAGTGAATAGGCACATTATAGATGCTATAAGGATAACAAATCACCAATGAAAATACCATATATTACATTACAAGATTTCAATGCAAAATAGGTCACAATTGTTACAAAATAATGAATCAAAAATGGAAATACCATACATTACATTACAAGCTTACAATGTAAAATATACTACAACTATTACAAGACAATAAATAACACCAAATTTATACACCATACCACAAAGGGATATGCTACAGTTATTTTAACATTGAAAAAATTCTAAGGTATAGTGAAATAGTAGGTAACTACTAATTCGCATTTCCATGTAAGCTAAAAATAAACTCAAACATTAGTTTTTAGGTTACCCAATTGAAAATAAATGAACCCATGATTCACATTTTCCACAATCAACACTAACTACAACCATATTAGGGTGGGTTGGATGAAATACCACCCATATAAAACTATGGTTAGAATATCCTTTTGCCCCCAAGTTCATATGGGTGATGCTATTTAAAAACAAAATCTATATTCAAAATATTGAATCCAAAGTTGAGTTTACTACAATATTTTAATGTATCCATAGAGAGACTTTTTGTAAACATAAATATACCCCCCTTTATTATTTTGGGGTTATTGAATAGAAATAGGGTTTTCATAATAGAAAATAAGATACATGCCTAAAAATAGTTACAAGATATGATTCTACATTTTTTAAACCAATCTAAAACTAAGACATGAAACCCTTGGGAAAAAATTAGTTACATGTTACTTGCCTTGAGATTTAATTTGTAGTTGGTCATTTCCTTACAAAACATAAATCTCCAGCCAAATATCTTCTTCTTCCTTTTCTCTATTCTCTATTGTCTTTCCTTTATTTTTTTCTTTTTTATTTAACATTTCTTATATCCTCATTAGATTACTCCATGTAATAATATTTGAATAAAAATTATATGTGCATGCAATCACCATCACCAATTCATGAATGCATGCCCTTAAATTTCAATCACGCCACTACTAATTCTCCATAAAACTACCTTCAATTCAATTTGAACCCTTAATTTATAAATGTAGGTCTTATTGGAAATCTATCTAACCCAAATTCAACTCATCATCATTTTCTAAATCTTTATGTTTTACCACCAAAAAACCCTAATCATGTTTTATGTGAAAATGGTTCATTTTTACCCATTTTGGTGGTAAATGTATTGCCACTAAACAACTAAAACTCAACATTAATATAGTCCTAATAAATTTTTTAAGTCAAACATTGTAACCCCTTTTTTAAGTTTATAATGTACCTCATAGCCATTAAAATTATTTATTTGTTATAAGCTATGTTTTTTCAACAAGACCCTTTAAATGTACTTTGACTACTGCATTATGACCTTATTCTTTTTGAGGTATCATTAAATAGGTAATTCCACAATATGACTCAATAAAAACAACCAATAAACAATCAGCATAATGATACACTCCATGAGAAAAAATAATAGAATTATGCAAGTAGTTACAAATTCAAGATTCCAAATCATAATTGGTTTTGTAATTGACATGAAACAACACTCGACTTTTTATACTAGTTTATGTTAGTTCAAGGTTAGGGCCCATAAGAAAACCAACTCAAAACATACAATTATAATCACAATGAGTAGAACACCAAAAGTAATGACATAGTAGAACAACTGTAAATAGCCATTTACTCTAAAACCATTATTACTCAAGAAATACAATGAGTGATTGTATTTTTTATGTTTTCTTTATTCGTCCCCAGCTATCATGATTTCCCATTTTTTCCCATATGATGTTCTCCCTCTCTCCTACCCAGTTAGGGTAAAAATAGTCCTACATCCACTTATCTATAAAAATGGGTAGCTATTCTAAGATATACATAAATAATTGAAATACTAGTAATGTAATTACATTAAATTAATTGTTTCTCAATCAACATGACTAAAATTTAAAAAATAGTGTAAAATTTCCAAAATCACATCAATTTTGTGTGTTTGTGTAATTCAACACCATCATGATCAATCATAATAGCAATAAAATAGTAGTTGGAATATGAAATCTAAATAACATATCAAAATAACAATTTGAATAAGTAGTGTCAACATCATATATTTGAGTATACCGTGCATATCAATAGTATAACCAATCAATCAGTTTAACCATAAATAAATGAAGTATTATTTGTAAGTAATAGTATAGGAGGTAACAAAAGTACCCTAGTGAAAACCTTGTTGAGCCACTAATAGATAAAGAACTCAATCTCCACTCTACACTAGCACAGTTTTAGTATGGATCCACATCACCTATTTTTAATACCCATGTATATGTAAAAATTTGTTCCCTTGTTGTGGGCATGTGTTTTAATAACATGTAGAACATTAGGATGTGTAGTAATTATAATTTTTCCCATCCCTTATTTTAATATCTTTATTTGTTGAAAAAAAATTAGAACAATATTTTTTTTCCAAATCTTAAGCCAAATTTGTTTGAATCCACATAAATCATGAGCAATTTTATAATATATTTTATTGGAAAAATGTTTCTATCCTATTTAGGAAGGCTAGAGGGGCTATTAGTTAGGCCCTAGAGTAGAGTGGATGGATTTACTTGTGGTAGTAAATTTAGATAATGTAATAGAAATTATTATTGAATGTAAAGTATCCTTTAACTTTGTACTAAGTGGGTGACTTGGAAAAGTAAATCCACATGGGATTGTAAGGTCATTAAGTGGAGGTATGGGATTTTAATAAATGAGGTTAATATTATAATAAAATTACCCTCTAATTTATTGGGTTGTGTGAAAAAATAATTGGGATATGAAATTTAGAATTTATTATATTTCTCACACTTAGTCTTATCTTGAGGGTTTATTAGAGTTTTTATTTGGTGGAGAGATCTAAATGTGGATACAAATATCATGGAAGGAGTAGATCTTCATAAATATTGGGTCTTATGAGATGCATTCCAAATGGAGGAGATGAGGTAGGTATTGCTTTAAAACATTTTGTGTGGAGAAAGAGATACTTGATAAAATAATGTGAAAGATAAGTTAGGAGTAATATTTTATTTGTGCACTTAAAATCACTTTCCTCTTCTCCTTAAATCTTTACTAATATTTATAATCTTATGAAAAGGGAAAATAAATTACATGTATTTGTTTTTTATTTTTAAATTTTAAATTAATTAAAATTTGTAATAGAAATTTTTACTTGAAATTTGAATGTAGCTAAATAAAATAATACATATGAGAAACTTATTTATATGATAAATTTATTAATTTATTTTATTATAGTGTGAATAAATAAATATTTTATTATCTCTCTCCCAAGATCTTTCTTGTGATTTAAATTTTACTTTGGAAATGAAAATGGAATATTTGTGTTTGAATAATTTTTAGTGGAATAATAATATATCTCTCTTACCTTGGTTTTAAAAAGAAGCTTTTCCCTTATTCTTTATTATAAAAAATATATATTTTCATGTCTATACTTCTCTTGCTATGGTTTTATTGAGTTTAATCATATGAATTTCAAATGAGAATGCCTCTCTCTCATGTTGAATCTCTCTCCTCATTGTCTTGATAACTAGATTTAAAAGCAAAATAAATTATTTTAAAATTATTTACTTATATCTCAAAGAATCAAACTAGATGTAGTCATATATTCAACATTTTATCATCATGATGTGTATTAATTCCTTTCTTCTCTCTTTCATCTCTTTACTTAGTTTTGCCTTTGATTTTGATATTTATTATGTTATGATTGATTCATATATTTTTCATTTTTAAGACACATAATGGATCATATTTTATAGACTCATACCGATATTCATGAGATTTTAATCATAGGTAAGTCTAGCTACATTTATCTTTCCTTAAACCTATTTATTTCACTTGGTTACATTTCAAGAATAAGGAGGGGGGATGTCTTCATATAAAATGTCATTTTAATGAAATGATTATCACTTTAGACCACCTTATCCTTAGCACCATAGAACTATATTAGGGTATATTTTGATCCTTTTCCATCTCTTATGCAAGTCTATCCTATGCCCAGATATACCAAGAGTTACATTAAGTCATCACCTAGGCATCCTTGATCCTTATTCACATGTGTCTGCCACCTAGATAATAGTGTAAACCCATTAGTCTAAAGTGTAGTGAACTATTGGAAAAGGGGTAAATACTATTGACCCTTAGCTTCCCTTACCCTTAATGGATATGTTTCCTCTTATCGAAGAATCTTAGGATTGACTAGACTCATTTCATATTTTGGCAAGCATCAAAACACTATATAAAGACCACTCTCATTTATTTTTTAGATAGATGGTAATTCTCATAAACAAGCTCAAAAACAATTGTCAAATTAAGGTTATTAATCCATATTTACCCCTATTTATATATACATCCATCTACAGTAGCCCAAAGCTTAGTTTTACTTAGGTTTCTAATCTTAATTCACACTCAAAGCATTAAAATAGGCTTTCACACTCAAGAATACTAGAAATAGTCTCACTTGTACCAAAACATAGATTAGGAGAACTACATCAAGCTTGATCTCCTTTCAAGGTATTGGTATATAGGTAGTGTTCAGTGGATGGGGTGTTGAGGTCATACCTAGCCTACCCTAATAACGTCACTCTCTTTCCACTTATGTTCATTAAAACCCTAACAAACATGGAGGCTTAGGTTTTCATAGTGAAATCATTCAAAGTGTATAATATAATATAATCTAGGTCTTTATCATATAGGCACAGGATTTATAAAATATAGAAAAGGTCTACCCAAAATTTCACTACTTCACTTGCACAAGGTCATTATCACTACACAAAATATTTATAGTGTAGTAAACTACCAAAAAAGAGGGCCACACTATTGTCCAAAGAGGGTTATAACACTTGTTCTCTATTGATGACACTCCACCCTAATCCTACATCCCTGCCTAACCTACCACTTATTCATATCAATCATATTTTCTAGTAAAGTACACCTTCTCTAATTTGTTGATATTTATAGAGTATTAAAATAAATAAATTATTATGCAAATCAATGGTTGTTGATATTGTATTATTTTATTCCCTAATTTATTTCTTAGTTCTTTATTAACCTAGGGTTACATTCCATAATCCTAAAAAAAATCATTTGGTGAACCAAATTTACTTTGAATAATGCCCAAACCCTAGCTCTAGATGCTCTTCAGGTTTATATCTTTCTATTTTATATGCTCAATAATTACTGTCAAAATCTTAGATCATATTCATTATTTTATTTATACAATCTTTCAAATATTTAGTTTCTTTAAAGTTTCAAAACATATAACTTTTTTGTTTTCATACATTCCAACCTATAATGGTAGAATTTGATACATTATTTGATGAGGCTGATAAGATACAATTACAAAATTTAATTTCTAAGAATTTATATATAAAATATGACCTTATTCATATTGTTCAAGAAGAACATCTGAATTCCACTATAGGTCAATATTCTAACCCCAAAAATGCTAGTATTAGTACACCTATTGTGATGGTAACTTAAATTATATGACAAATTACTATAACTAAACAACTCTCGCCAGTGGCAACACTTCTTATGGTTAGTATACATCCTCCCTATCCAGATGTATAATACCTTAGGCTTGAAATCCATTATCTATAGGCCAAGGTGTTACATATTGAACAAAGTGGCGCTAGACCATCTCATGCCTTTGAATCTCATGTTATCCTACATACACCATTGGCACAACATATAGTTGCAAATCCTTTTCCATCTAGATTTGTGTCACCCAAGATTACTATGTATAATGGTAAGGGTGACCCAAATTATCATCTACATGTTTTTCATGTAGCCTATTTGTACTATATTGTAATAATTGGCTCCTAACTAAGTTATTAACTCATAGTTTAAAGGAATATTCATTACAATGGTTAGATGATATCCCTAATCAGTCCATTACACCATTTAGTCCACTTGCAGATATGTTTTTGTTAGGGATAGCCTAACGTTAGTGCTCACAATTGTGTATATATTGTAAGGTAATAAATATTTATTGAATAGTAATTATTGTATGGTACGTTAGTAGTTAGTTATGTTGATATATTAATAACATGTCATGTATATATAGTTGGTTAGTAAAATATATTGTTTATATAAATAATATATTTTACTTATACTTGTATCTCTATTAATAGGTTTGTTATTAAGTTTGCCTTCATATTCTAGAGGAAATGGATAGTCAGTCTTGGCTATTCAATATCCTATTTATTATTCATGTCAATGTGTGAGAAATAATATTATCAGTGTATTTCAAATACTACCTATACTCTATTATTATTTATGTATTCTCTCCATTATTTGAGTATGTTATTAGCTTAATCATGATTAGATCTAAGACAGCCTCTTTATCTGGCATCAAAGTAAGAGGTTATGATGGTTTAATAAATGTGTAGGAGCATCTATGGTTAGTTATTTTAAATTAGTATCACTATCTCAAAGAGTTCTTAAGGGTCTTGAGTTATATTTACATAGTTTTTTGAGTGGTTAATAGGTAATAACATGCCATTTAGTTTATGATAGCTTTAGCATTTTCCACATGAGGGGATAGCTCCATGTTTTTTAATTTGCTTGTAGATGTAGACTATGTTTCACACATCTTGAAGAATAGTCAATCATTGAATCTTGAGAGCTCAAATATGCATTGTTTTATTTTACATCGATAAGTCCTTCCAAATTTGATTTCCCATCTTGTTTTGGTTTTGCTTGAACTATTTTTCATTATGGGCTTATCTTATTTGAAGAATAAACTATGATGACCTATTGAATTAGATCAGTGTTGTAAATTTATTCAAATCACCCATTCTAACCATAATTATAGCCTAAACTAGTAGCATATGTATGCAATTAGTCCTTTTTAAAAAAATCATTCCATCTATTGTTCTCTATCCTATGTAGATCTATGCTTCAATTTTATGAGTTACTTCATATTAGTAAAATAATTCAATGTATTATCTATTTTTTTTTTCATAGTGATTGAATTCTTAGAATTTGTGCCAACTATACACCAAATTTTCATTAGAATCCTTTTCTTTATAGATAAGTATAACTAGTTATGTTAGTATACTTAGAATTCCTAGTGCCTAAAAGTGATCCATGAATACCTGAAGTAATTAGTAATAGAGATGACACATAAACTTTGAAATTTAATTCATCCTTCATGATGACCATCAAAAAGGCCTTTGCATACTTATGTTGCATTGTTTGAGGAAAATGCATCAAATAGGTTGGGTGAGTCAAATAGTTTGATTCATTTATTTATCTTGTCTTTTATCATCGAAGTCAGAAGGTGTATTTTTAAAAAGTATTTTTATAATAAGGTCATCTTAGAGATTAAAGTTTTTATTATGAGTCACTAGTCATAGGCTTTTATTAATCTTCAATACATCATTAAAAATTTTGGGTCTTTAGTAAATTATCCATAGTTATGGTATTAGTGTTGGTAGATAGTCAAAGTCATTTTGATGAATATTATAATTAGGTATTGTCAATAAAGCATTTTGAGTCATTTTAATTTTATATATGTATTTAAAATAAGTGTTTCAAGCTATAGTCATATTATTTTATCATATAAATGTGTCAAAACTTATTTAGGTCCATAGTCAAATTGTCATTAAAAATCTAAAAGACAATTTTATGTCAAAAGAGTCTTTATTGTATGTCAAAGTTTTATAGGAATTGATATTGTAAATATCAATATTAAAGTAAAATTAAAAAATAAAAAGTGTCAATTTAAGTCTTGTCATTTTTTTAATTTTGTCACAATGTTAAAAAATGTTCAAAAGCATAAGGATGCATTATCACTTATATAAGATGTCTAATTTATGTAATTCCAAGATAATAAAATCTAAAAAAATCTTAAATATGAATATGAGGATGATACCAAACCCGAGAATGCTCAACTAAAAAAATGTCAATGCTTGACAACAAGATAATTCATATGGAACTTAAAAAATAAATCTTCATTAGATGAGTAAGCAACTTTAGTAACTGGAGGAAGGAAGAAATAAAGGCTAGAGGTTTCAAAGCCTCTCATCAGTCACCAATGATGGGGTCCAGAATGATTTCGTGACATATGTAGTGTGGTTTGATTTTCATATTTTTTAATTATGTGTGTGCAAATAAGAATAAATATACATACGTGTTCAAGTATTGAAATAAGTGAGCTTTCATTTCTTTTCCCCTTGAGGTAAAAATTGTGATGAGGACTAATAACATTCTATAGGTTATGGGTTAACTTATAAAACATTCTAGATGTTTTGGTTATTAGTTAGCCACATGTAAAACCATCCTTTGTATATATATTGGTGGTAAACTAAGTGTAAAACCATCCATTATTTGTCTATTATTCATAAATTGAGTGTAAAACCATCTAATGTTTGTAGGTTGGTGGTTAGCCAAGTGGAAAACCATTATTCATGTTTGGTGAGAGTTGTAGTATAGAATGATGTCTTCCCCATGTTCTCACTAAGGGGGGAATGTTAGGGATAGCCTAACATTAGTGCTCAAAATTGTGTATTTATTGTAAGATAAATTACTATTTATTGAATAGTAATTACCATATGGTAAGTTAGTAGTTAGTTACATTAATATATTAACAATATATCACATATAAGTAGTTTTTTAGGAAAATATATTGTTTATAAAGACAATATATTTTACTTATACCTATATCTCTATTAATGATTTTGTTGTTAGTTTGCCTTCTTATTTGATAGGACATGGTAATTAGTCTTAGTTATTTAATAGCCTATAGCCTATTATTATTCATAGTAGTGTGTGAGAAATAATATTATCGATATATTTAAAATATTACCTATACTCTATTATTATTTCTATATCCTCTCCATTATTCGAGTATGTTATTGGCATAATTATGCTTAGATCTAAACTAGCCTCTTTAGTTTTTGGTACTTTTTTTATCAACATGATGTAAGGCTGCTCATACTAAGATTCATCTTCATATATAAATCAGAATGATGACCCTGCAGAGTCTGTAGTTTCTTAAAAGCTTGGAGAAATGGAGAATTTAAATGCACTAGATCAAATAAATGATGCGCTAATCTTATATGACTACAAATAGGGTTAAACTTTCTTATCTACACACTAATAGGAAAAAAGGAAAGAGAATTATCCATTATGCTTTTGCATTTGATGTGTAGTCAACACACGTCTAACAAATACAATCAAAAAAGTGACACATGCTGCAACCAAAGCACATGCAAGAAGTGCATCCTTCACAAGATACAAACGTAGGGAATCCTATGTGTGATTTGTGGCTCGCTCTCTCTTCTTCCTCTTTGCAAGTGATTTTGTCATAAGGCATATCTGCACACTCCCAATTCAGGTGTCTACAGGCATCATGATATATACGACATTCGCCCTTTATTTCTCAGCAAACCCTATAAATGAACTACCAAAATCTTTTACCTTCAAATTGGAAACACCACTGGTATCCTCTCTAGCATCTACTCTCTCAGAGAAAATGCTTCTAAACACTTCATGACAATGGACCTCCTAGACGTCCACCTCTGAGTTGGCAACAAACAATTCATTTCCTCTTACTTCTTGAGCAAACTCATCCCAATCACTAGCACCAAAAACAACCTCTGAGTTCAAGAGCAATGGACTATCACTGCTAGTTTCATTCACACCAATTTGAGGATAGAAGAACCTGTTCCTCTGTGAGTGATTAGAGGTGTCATCTTCATCATCTGTCGCATCCCCCAGTATTGAATCAAATTCACTGTGGCTATCCAAATCTGAAAACCTTTTAGACATTGATGATCAATTTAAATTGTAAAATATACTCGATTCAAACACATCATTACTCTCTCCTTCATGATTAGACACAAATCCTCTTCTCAAAGAACACCTTTCACCAACAATCACCCCATTTGCTTCCAATCATCTCTCATGAGATTCAATTGTCTTTCACTGACATCCTCTCTATCTATGTCTCTCACCCCACACAACATACATGGCCTCTCCACCATCTAGTTGCAGATCCTAATGCAGATCTCTCCCCATCTAGTTGTTTGATGACCTCACCTCTTTCCAACTGGCTCACTCCAATCTCCATTGTCTATGGCCTCCATCTATAGACTCTATCACCATGTGCTCCCCCGAGGCAGTCACCATGGCCACACAGGATAATATAGGCCGATTTGGCCTTCGTGACCCTTCTTCTCCCTCTTGGAGATCCTCCTTCGAATCGGCTTCCTCTCCCCAAGGAGATCCTCCCTGTTTTTCCTCTTCATCCCCTTTCTCTTTAATGAACTCTCCCAAGGTAGGCACCAGCTATACTATGCTTAGAAAGTCTTCCTGGAATTTTTCAATAGCTTCAACAGCCTCCTAAAGTGACTCAACAATATCCTTCAATCCAAGAATCTAACTAATACACACTAATTATGTTTTGATTTGCCTTATTCTATATGGTGATAAGGTGTCATGGTTTATTTTGCCCAAAATATCATTTTTTTAACAAATTACAATTTGAATTACAACTATTGTAGGAAAACTCATTCAATATACTTGAAATAAAATAAAATATGTTATGCACCCATAGATGCTCCTGCATCAGACTACCATTCTTGAAACTTGTCATGAGCCCCTGCTCATGTATGCTTATTTGCTCTTTTTTCTACAATTAAAAGCCATCCATTGTTCTCTGCCTCAACTGTTTCTTCATATTAATGCACATGTTCCATAGCACCACATTTGATTCTTTTCTTGGACTTCTTTTTCATTCTTACATATGATGCAAAGTCATTTTCAAAATCATTGGTTTTCTCAAACCAATCTTTCTTCTTTCTTTGGTTTTTCTTTTTCTTCTTATATTTCCTTCTTCTCATCTTTTTCTTGGCTGCAATCTTCCATATCCTTGTTTCATCTTCATATGTGTCTCCAAAGTTTTCATCTTCTATACCTGCATTCAAAACATCAAAAGAAACCTTAGTATAAAAACATTGAGGCCATGAAGCCCCTTGGTTGTCTTCACATTCTTGTTCCTTGATCAAAACTACCTTTGCCTCTTTAGTATGCTCTTTTCTTGCTTCACTCTTCCCAATGGTGTCTTCACCATGGCTTGTACCTTCATTCATCTCTCTTGAATGACCAAACAGCTCTTCCAACATTCTCAACTCTTCCTTTAGTGAGTTCTCATCTATCTCACTATTCTCTTCATCAAACTTGGGTTGATCACTCACAAGGATTACTTGTCCTTCACTAGCCTTACCCTTCATCTCATCCTTTCTTGAGTTGTCTTCATACAAACCAACTTCTTCATCATCATCAATATACTTATCAAAAACAATAGAAACACTATTACCTTGCATCTCCTTACTTTCTTCAATCATGTGAACTGATTTCACTTCTTCACTTTCATCATCCATCTTCTTGGAATTCTCTCCTTTCTAAATATTAGTCCACATAGCCACTTTCCATTTGTCATTTCTTATGAAAATATCATTACAGGATTCAAAATCATCATCATAAACCATTTGTTTACCTTTCATATTTGGATCCTCATGCCTTTGGTTGCTTGTGTCAACTTTCACCTTTCCCCATTGACTTCTTGGTGTTGTTACCTCAACACTCACATCTTCACTCTTTGCCTTCTTAGGCACCCATACTTGTTTCTTCTTCTTATCATTTGTCATCTCAAACCATGTAGGCATCTTGTAACCATGCTCTTTTGACAATACTGAAAAACCAACCTTGTTTGTCCTTTTATTTTCTTGCACATCTACATTCATATTAGGAATATGAGAAAAATCAATCTTATAAGGTAAACTTGCCTGCTTGCTTACTTGTTGCTTGCTTGTGTGCTTCACCATCCACTTAGGCATTATGTAGCTATGATTGACTGCTTTGTGTGAGGACTTCATCTTCCTCTTGCCTCTTTTAACTTGTGTATTAACATCTTTATACTCACAATAACAATTAAAATCAGGTCTTAACACTTCATTTACCTCTTGGATAGCTTGATCCATGGAGCAATCTTTCTCTTCCTTTTTGCTTGGCTGTTCTCTTTCTTCCTCTTGGCATTCAATGGCATCATGGAATTCAGCTTCATCTTCTATCTCTCCTCTCTCATGCATTAACCAATGCATCTCTTCTTCTTCCTTATCAACAACAACAAACTTATTTCTCTTTCCTACACATTCACTTGTGCATTTGGTGTCTTCTCTTGCACCAATCTCTTCATTCTTCAAGGCCTTTCTCTTGAACTTCATAAGGCTACTCATACCTACATTTACCCATGCAAAAACAACATTAGATACAAAAAAAAGAGACCATAATGTCTCCATGAGTGTCCTCTTAATGGACATTCTCATCTTTCCAAGTGTTCTTCCTAGCACTTTATCTTTTATTTCTTCTCTTCTCTTGTTCTCCTCAATGACAACCTTCTTCACAATCGCTTCCTCTTTTTGTTGCTCTCTTGGCAACCTTCTTATCTTCTTACCTCTATGGGATTCTCTCTTCTTGGCAATCTCATTTTTCCTTTCTCTCCTCTTCATTAGGAGATCTATTGGCCACTTTAACCTCTTCTTCATTGGCCATACCCATGCTTTCCTATTTAACTGCATCCAAGACTCATATTCATCTTTAATCTTAACTAATTCTCTCTTCAAACAATCAATTTCTTTATCAATTTCAATACTATTCATACCTTTGATGCTTGCTTTCTTCTTGGTGCCTTCATGTACCTTGCTACTTTGTAGTGCCTTCAATAGTACTTCCATTTTTGATATCTTCACCCAAGTCTTTTCCACCTTGGTCTCTTGATCCCTTATCTCACCCAAGCCTTTTCTCCTTGACTGGTCTTTTGACAATCTCCTTGATCTCACCTAGGCCTTTTACATCCTAGTCTTTTGATCCCCTTCTTAATCCTGCAACAATTCCTTATACAACACTTCATCAAATACAAATCACAAATCCAAGCTTACCTTGATTTGGATCTTCCTCTTGAGCATTCACTTGCTCCCTTACTTTTGAGCTTCTCTTAGCTCTTCACTAAGATTTCCTTGGCTTCTTCTCCTCTTAAGCCTCAATGGCTTTAAGCCTTCCTTTCACCTGTTTACTTCTCACACACAATAAACTCACATCAAATATCAAAGTTACTCATACCTTTCTTCCATAGGGTCTTCTAGCACTTTGTCCTGCTAATCCTTTGCCAAATCCTTCATAACTACAACATCATTCTTTTCTTAATTCTACAGTAACACATTATCAAATCCCAAGAGCTTCAAGCTCTGATACCAAATGATGTAAGGCTGCTCATATTGAGATTCATCTTCATATATAAATCAAAATGATGACCCTGTAGAGTCCATAGATCTTAACCTATAGAGTTCGTAGTTTCTTAAAAGCTTGGAGAAATGGAGAATTTAAATGCACTGGATCAAATAAATGATGCGTTGATCTTATATGATTACAAATAGCGTTAAACTTTCTTATCTGCACACTTCATCTTTAAATTGTACAATTTAAATTGATCATCGATGTCTGAAAGGTTTTCAAATTTGGATAGCCACAGTGAATTTGATTCAATACTGGGGGATGTGACAGATGATGAAGATGACACCTCTAATCACTCACAGAGGAATAGGTTCTTCTATCCTCAAATTGGTTTGAATGAAACCAACAGTGATAGTCCATTTCTCTTAAACTTGGAGGTTGTTTTCGGTGCTAGTGATTGGGATGAGTTTGCTCAAGAAGTAAGAGGAAATGAATTGTTTGTTGTCAACTCAGAGGTGGACGTCTAGGAGGTCCATTGTCATGAAGTGTTTAGAAGCATTTTCTCCAATAGAGTAGATGCTAGAGAGGATACCAGTGGTGTTTCCAATTTTAAGGTAGAAGATTTTGGTAGTTCATTTATAGGGTTTGCTAAGAAACAAAGGGGGAATGCCGTATATATCATGATGCTTGTAGACACCTAAATTGGGAGTGTACAGATCTGCCTTATGACAAAATCACTTGCAAAGAGGAGGAAGAGAGAGTGAGCCACAAATCACACATAAGATGCCCTACTTTTGTAGCTTGTGAAGGATGCACTTCTTACATGTGCTTTGGTTGCAGCATGTGTCACTTTTCTAATTGTATTTGTCAGATGTGTGTTGACTGCACATCAAATGCAAAAGCATAATGGATAATTCTCTTTCCTTTTTTCCTATTAGTGTGTAGATAAGAAAGTTTAACCCTATTTTTAGTCATATAAGATTAGTGCATCATTTATTTGATCCAGTGAATTTAAATTCTCCATTTCTCCAAGATTTTAAGAAACTACGGACTCTGCAGGTTAAGATCTATGGACTCTGCAGGGTCATCATTTTGATTTATATATGAAGATGAATCTTAGTATGAGTAGCCTTACATCATTACATCGATGATCAATTTAAATTGTACAATCTACTTGATTCAAACACATCATTACTCTCTCCTTTGTGATCAGACACAAATCTTCTTCTCAAAGAACACCTTTCGCCAGCAGTCACCCCATTTACTTCCAATCATCTCTTGTGAGATTTAATTATCTTTCATCGACATCCTCTCTATCTATGTCTCTCACCCCACACAACATACATAGCCTCTCCACCATCTAGTTGTAGATCTCAATGTAGATCTCTCCCCATCTAGTTGTTCGATGACCTCACCTCTTTCCAACCGGCTCGCTCCAATCTCCATTGTCTATGGCCTCCATCTGTAGACTCTATCACCACATGCTCCCTCGAGGTAGTCAACATGGCCACAAAGGATAATACAAGCCGATTTGACCTTTTTGACCCTTCTTCTCCCTCCTAGAGATCCTCCCTATTTTTCCTCTTCATCCCCTTTCTCTTTAATGAACTCTCCCAAGGTAGGTGCTAGCTATACTATGCTTAGAAAGTCTTCCTAGAATTTTTCAACAGCTTGAACAGCCTCCTAAAGTGACTCAACAATATCCTTCAATCCAAGAATCTAACTAATACACACTGATTATGTTTTGATTCACCTTATTCCATATGGTGATAAGGTGTCATGGTTTATTTTGCCCAAAATATCATTTTTTTAACAAATTACAATTTGAATTACAACTGTTGTAGGAAAACTCATTCAATATACTTGAAATAAAATAAAATATATTATGCACCCATAGATGCTCCTACGTCACAACATCAATGATAAAGTTTCTTATGCTCAAGTTGTTCATCTAAAGGAAAACTCTAAGGATCCAACAGTGGAGTATATCTTATGATATAAAACCATATTAATAGATATGACTATCCCCATTGTAGGTAAATAATTCTAGGACATATTTAGGTAAAGTTTATTACCAGAATTACATAAATCTATAATATTAAAAAAAATCCATAATTTACATATTTATGCCATACAATGAAGGAATGAGAAGACATGTTTCTCTCCATGGGAAAGTTAAAGTACACAACTAGATCAGATTACACTAATAAGAGTTTAAATAATCTCCCATATAAGGTGAAAGTGAATGAAAAAAATATATAGAAAAGACAATAGTTAACGTACCTTTAGAGCCAATTCTTCATGTGATTTTTATCAAATCCTCCAAGGAGACCTTTATGAATATTCTTGAATTTCTAGCTCACATTCTCCAACAAATTTTGGAATGTAATGTCATATCTGTCCCTCCCATAAAATGGGTTGATATAACTAGGACTCTTCTAAATAATTATGATTCCAATGCATTTTGTGATTACCATAGGGCCCCCATCCATACTACAAATTGATGAATCAGTTCATGAAATAAGATCCAAGGTTTTATATATGTTAATATCATTTATGTCATCACCCTTATTAAAAACACCCACATAATAACCAACTAAAGCAAAAAAATTCAAATATTTTTTGATCCATTTCCAAAAAATATGACTAATGAGATATTAAACACTTTAAATGTTCATTTATACTTATCAATCACATCCACCACCAACATCTTATCATACTCATATGATGGACACACACCCTATACATAATATCATTGGTGTGTATCATACTATAGTACCAATTAGGCCTCTTTTCACTTTCTTATAATAGGATATCATAGATAATGAACCAAATTTATACTCACTCTTTGTACAAGATTACATTGATCATCATCATAGTCAGAGTGTTATGGTTTACAATGGTTCAAGCATTAATATGTGTAATATTACACTTATACATCACTTGGGCTATTTAGATTAGGATATTTCTCTACTAGATAAAGTTATTTATGACTTTCATGGCCATGTCCAAATCTCATTTTGGGGGATTTTACTTCCATTATAGGTTGGGATCACACATGTGGCCACTAGATTCATAGTTGTACCTAATGCATGAAAATTTGATATGTTGTTGGATAGACCTTGGATACAATAGCTTTGATCCATTCCCTCCACCTGACACATATGTCTTCAGTATATACATGTTAATCAGGTTATTACAATTGAGGGCATTCCACATGAGTATCCTTTACCTACTCCACATATAATTACACAATAGTCACCATTAACATCTTTACACATATATTTTATTAGAACACTTTAGATGTACATTGAGCCACTAGTGTAGGTGAGGTCTACTTTTACAACATTACCATGCATAGACTCTCTCCATAGAGACATTTATTAGAGAGACCCCTACATCAGAGACATGTTGTGGATTCTATATATCATTTCTCTACCCAATTCCCACCCATATTAGTATTACTAAGTCCCCAAATCACTCTACATAGAGCATCTATGCCAATTATAACTTCTCCTAGATGGGTCCCCAAGAGCCCCATAGTTCATAGGCTAGGTAAGTCAACTCCATAGATTCATTACCACACTTTGTCATTAGTTTCCACTATATATTATTTAGTATGTCTAGTTCTCAGATATCATATACATCCTCACACATCACCTATGGTCATTCTTCCTTTACTTGACATAGGTCACCTTGATAGTGAGTCTCTTACAAGATTCATTAGTTACTATGTTCCCTTATTACTTGTACATAGTTTCATTATTTAAATTTACTTGTACATAGTTTCATTTATCTTTAATCATGTGCATATTTTAATTTTCATGTTATTTATATAATCTTATTCTCATAAAACACACAAAATATATAATATGTTCAAAAATACAAAAATATTCAAATATTACTTAGAAAATACAAATTTTAGATTGTATAAAATTCCATGTTTACATTAATTCTATTTTATAGGTATTACATATGATATCTATATTAGTATATTTGGTTTTATCATACACACATGATTTACTTGTTCCCTTTCAGTGTTTTCAAATTACTATAGGACTTCATTCCTCTACATATATCTATATTTTCTACTATATACCCATCAGTGGAACATACACATATACACCAATTCAACATTGATATATTATCCCATTAGGGGGAATCATACACATAGATTATGATTTTTTAGGTAATATCTTTCTATACTCCATATCATAAATTTAACATTGATTATATCTTGATATTGATCATCTTATACTACACTAATTTTTTATCGACTACTAACACCATAGACTCAGCTTATGTACATCTTTGCTCTTATATGGATTTCTACCACATGATTATTCCATACTTTTAGTTTCCAGCTTTACTAGTCTAAATTTGATTGTGTCTCTTTGCTTCTACATCTATTTGATGAAATTTAAATATTCCATTGTCCTTTCATTGATTTTATGCTTTAGACATCTACCCATGTCCTTGTTTATGCTTATTGATTGTGTATGTAGATATTTGAACATGTTCTTCCATGTGGATCTAAGCCAAAATTGCATGATATTTTACATGTGTGGACATTTTAACATGTCCTTATATGTGTTCCTTTTATTAGACTTAGTGGCATGTGCCCATGTCCCTTGTATTATGGCCCTTTGGCCTACTTTGTATGTCTCATGTGTTTATATGTATGATTTCATGTATGCCTCATGGCCATGACACTTACCTATTGCTTTTTGATTTCACATCTATTTTGTGATGCCATGAGGGACCTCATGCATTTACTTTTCCTCCATGGGTGCCTTGATGGATATCATGCCCCATCTCGCCAAGTAGTTTAATTGGATTATATTTATATTTTTTGTTCACATGCATGCTTACATTTTTATATATATCTTGACAACCTTGTGAATGCTAGATATAACATATATCATACATTACCAACTTATGCTCAATCTCTTTTACATTTTGATGTCATGTATACACATTATATTGGTTTATCATGTTGATATCATATATTTTTAGTCTAACAAATGTGATGTATATATTTTATTTTGAGGATAGTTATTAAGAGATTCAAAAACTCCCTTGAAAAGAGGGCATTTAAATGAGTTTGCAATAGAGATCAGGCCATCCTAGTGCACTCAAAACATAGTTTTTAACACATATACACATATTATAAATCTCAAACTCAAGAAAATATAGTGAAATATAATCATTACTTATCAATATTACTTTTTCTCATAACATCACTTTTGGACTATAGTGTAGTATAGTGCTAGGAGTGTTGTGTGTTATAGTCCACCTAGTGTGTTATTATCTAGTAGCCTCAAAAATAGAAAATTCTAGAATTGTCAAAAAGGTACAAATGTATAGCTTAGATTTGCATATTTTAGTCATATATTTTTATATATGCTCAGTATATATTTTATTTTTACATAGAATTACATAGGTTTTATTATATTGGGGGATTCATGCATGACATGAACTCTCCTATTTTAGAGTTACATATACATAGACATCTATTACTACAACTTAGTATAGAATTTATATGCATAATATTAGAATTGGGGGCATGTGCAAGACACATTATTTTAATATGCTCAATTTTTCACTAGTTCTCTTGAATGGAATGATAAATCCATGTTTTAAACTTCATGCATGATATACACTAGGATTAGACCAAATTAATGCCTCATTATATCTTTAGTAATTGTCATTCTTGAGTTCTCGAGAGGCCCCTGAGCCATTTTACATTTTAAAGTTATTGAGTGGCCCAAAGACATTTTTTATAGCTTCATGAAACCACACAACTTTAGTTTTAGCTTATTATACTACACATGGGTAGTAAATGATGGAGACATGACCAAATTAGGTCATTGAGCCACTTATATAAGAGGTTTATATAAGTCATTAGTCCAATATAAGTTATTCACATATTATGATCCATTGAATGGGGGTGGGAAATGATAGATTCAAGGGAAGATTAAGTTCTTGAGCCACCCACACATGGGGATTGGGAAATCCATTAGATAAGTCTAAGATATTCATCATTTGATCACCATATACATGCACACACATGATTTCACCAAGTTTTTACATTATTTCACATACCTAATGAGGTGTATTCATTCATTTCATATCTATCACATCTCTTAATTTTGTCTTTGATTTTGATATTTATTAAGTAATTACTAATTCCTATGTGTTTCATTTATAAGACATGTAATATATCATAGTTTGTAGACTCAAACCCACATTCATGGGTTTTGCCTCACAAGTAAGTCTAGGTATATTTATCTTTCCTTTATCTTAGTCATTTCACTAGGTTGAATTTATATAATAAAGTAGGGGGGTTAATGCAATCTTATAAAATGTCATTTTATTTCAATGAGTGTAAATTGAGACCACCCTATTATTATCTTATCCCTAGACCTATCCTAAGGCCTCTTTTGATCCTTTTCCAGCTTTTATGTGTGGCTAGACTATGCCCAGATATACCAAGAGCTGCATTGAACTATCACCTAGGCATCCCTAATCCTTTTTCAATCATGCTAGCCACCTAGAAAATAGCATGGCCCCATTAGTCTACAGTGCACTACACTATTGATAAAAAGGGTAGCATTATTGACCCTTAGCTTTTTTTGCCCCTAATAGATATCCTTCCACTTCTTAAAGTGAATTAGGGTTGTCCTAGACTCATTTCATGTCTTGAAAAACATTAGAAAACTATATAAATACCATTCTCATTCATTTATTAGATAGATGGAAATTTTCATGAATAAATTTAGAAACAGTTGTGTATATTAAGATTATTAAACCCTATTTACTCCTTTTTCTACATGCACACATATATACTATCCTAGATCTCACTTTTACTCAAGTTTTTAGTCTTAATTTACACTCAAAACATTCAAATTAGCATTCATACTCAGGCATATTAGTATCACTCTCACTTGTACTAGCACTTAGATTGGAAGAACTACATCAGGCTTGATCCCATTTTGAGGTATTGGTATGTAGGTAGTGTTTAGCACATGGGGTGTTGAGGTCATTCCTAAAATACCCTATTAATGTTACTCTGTTTCCTATTGTGCTCATAAAAACCCTAGAAAGCATAAAGGCTTAGGGTTTCATAGTGAAATTAGTGAAAGTGCAGAATAGATGATAATTTAGGTCTTAGTAATATACACATTGGCTTCCAAAAATAGAGTGAAGGTCTACCCAAAATTTCATTACTTCACTTGCACAAAGTCATTAGTGATAAACTTAAGGTATATAGCATAGTGTGCTACCAATAAAAAGGGTCATGTTATTATCTAAAGAGGGTTATAACACCTATTATCTACTGATGACACTCCACCCTGCTCCTATTGCAGACACCTAAAAACTACACAATGATAGTTTTCAATGATGTCTAAGATAGTGTACCCTTGATCAAATCTTTACTTAGTAGACCACCTAGCCTACTAGGCACTTGTCATGCCACCCCTCCCTAAAACACATCCTTTCATAACCTTTCCACTTGTAACCCCTCAACCATCACTGGTTAGGCTAATCATCAAGGATTACCCTAATCATCAATGGTCGAGGTCCTTAACCTACCTTAAAATTTTAAAACAGCTCTATATTTGTTCAAGATTAGCACCCTTCAAAATGGAAACTTGATTTAACACTAGCTTTTAAAAATGAATGAAAATAGGCATCTTTATACTCCTAATGTAGTAACTTTCCCTCAAATCTTCCCTCCTCACTTAGCAAGTTTTTTCTATAAATGTAGGGCTCTTAAAGGGGTTGTGGATTTAGAAAATTTACATCCAAATTTTCTTGTTCTCTTTATGTAGGCATCTAAGATCATGAATCTTTGTCCACATGACTTTTGAATGTAGGAGTACTATTATGTTGTTCAACTCTCTTCAAGTGTCAACTATCATCAACTTAGCATCATATAGGTATCATTTATTTGTTTTAGCATCTTCTTCTATCATTTGAGTTTTCTATGTTGATTAGTATATCTGCACATCCTTATTTATCCATAGTTCCCATATCCCTCATTCTACCCCTCAGATAGCTCATCTCCACCATCCTTTTAATATTCCATAAGCACCCAAAGGAAACCATCGATGGTTATTTCAACCATCATCAATCATAATAACCATCATTGGTCAGTCCATCCATCACTCATTACCTTGACCACCGATGGTCACTGTCAAAGAAAATAACAAATTATTATTTTCTTCCCTTTTCAGCCAATCAAACCCCTATTTTTGTTCTTGAATTGTTTGCAGGCTTTATTCTAATTCTCTGGACCTGACCTTAATGCACTTGTGCATCATGTCTTTTATTAGGTACATTATTTATCTTCTTACATATATTATTTCTTATCATTTTAATGAAAGTATATTTATTATATCATTTTTGACTTAATTATCTTAAAAGTGGATAGATAGCCTCATAGAAAGCCTTATGCTTCTTGGATATAGAATACACTAGGCAAAACACTTAACCTACCATTTAAAAACACTCTATTCTAGTCTTTTTCTAATTTGCAGGTTATCCTCCCTAGCCAAAAAGGAGTTCCCACATTCATATGGATGAACACACACATTATATCAGGTATTCATCCACACATTTTAATACTCACTTTCTTTTGTCTAATTTCAAAATTAATAAATGAAGGAAATAAATTGAAATTTTTTTGCACACCTAATGGGACCCTAGTTCCCTTTCTTCCTTAATTGTTTTCTCATCAAATGAAATCATTTCTTTTTGTGATTAAAAATTAACCATTTACATTCATTGATTGCTTGACTAATTTTAGTTTACCAAGTAACTTAGGAGGCATAGTAATCTTATTGTAGTATTCACACTTATTATCAAAAACAAAGCCAAACCACAAAATAATTTACACATCAAAACCATACTTTAGATAAGGACTAACTAGGATTTCATCACTTGGAAGCAACCTTACCCCCTCCCAACTATCCCACTTGGATTTCACCACTAAGGGGAAAACCAACTCAGCTCTCTAGTTGAGTATAAAATTTGGACTCTATATATCTTGGCTAAGCACTTGACACCCTTATCATTGTGAGATTGTGAAGTGAGGGGGTAGGCCCCAACACAAAGCCACGTACTAAAGTTCAACATAGATCTTCCTTTTGAGCACCTAAACAACTTGAAACCATCCATAGACTTCATCTTTAGTACCAATTTTATAATCCAACCTCCCTTATCACACTCTTTAAGGCATAATCCAAAAGAGATTTAAAAGTAATCCTAAGGTTAAAAGGCACTTCTTAGTGTATGTATGGATTGCTTTGAAATTATTTTTGGTTTTCTCTTTGTTTGAGGTGTGAGTATCACAATAACATTCCTTAGTTTCTCATATGGTTCTATCCAGACAATAAGTGAGAAATCAAGACCACCAACCACCACTTTTTTCTTCATCCATGGATTATACCTCAAATGTTGACAAATCTCCTCACCATTATCCTCCACCACCTTCCCCTTATATAATCCCAACCATATTTGAAGGAGATCCAAACTTTACTACCTTTCTTGACAATAATACAATTACTTTAAAACATTACCTCAATACCTTGCCTCATCATACCCCCCTTCTTTGGTTATTTATTATGATCATTCTCTTGGGATGCCATCCCACCTCATGGTGGGGACAACTTCAACTAAACCATTGACTCAAGCCTCTTCCAACATCCCATCCACCCAAACTCAAACCAACCTTCCTCCTCCTAACCAAACACCTCTTGTCACACCCCATGTGGGTTCAACCTTACCATTAGTCACCTAAACACCATTTATTATGTCATTATCTTCCACTTTGGCTTCTATATTTCCTTCAGTTACAACCAATCCCTTAACCATAGTCCCACTTCAAAACCTAGTTCTCTCCATACCTGAAAACCTTCCCCCAATCAGTACTACAATAACTACCCAACCTCAACCTTCCCAACTTCCTCCTACCTCAACCATATCAACCAGGTCATTTCCTTAACAAGTGTCTCTAATAACTTACCAATATGTCTCTAACCCACAAGGGTGCATACCACCCTCCACCCAACTTTTTATACCAAGTAGTTCTTATGTACCACCATCTTAACCACTTGGCACCACTTATCATTATGTGGGTTATTTGGTACCTTATGTTGCCTATTAATACATTATCACAAGATAACCCCAACAAAATGTACCTCTTAATTATGTGGTTTCTCAACCCGAACCCAATCTAATCAAAATTCTCATGGACAAAATGACTAGTTTGGAGTCATTCATCTCTACCTCAACTAATCATTTGTCTTATGACAAAATTTATAATGAGCCTATCCACCCATCCATCCCCATTCATTCTTATCCTCATCAATGGTAATTTCCCAAATTTTCTAAATTCTAAGGTAAAGAGGATCCCCAATAGCACTTAACAACTTTTCATTATGCTTGTTATTTGATCGATTATGATGATGTTCTCCTCCTTTGAACCCTTCCCATGCCATTATCTAGGGCCACCCTTGATTGGTAGAGTTCCCTTCCCACTCATTCTATATTTTCTTTCTCTCAATTGACATAAACCTTTTTAGAACACTTTTCAGTAAACATATCTAAGAAGGTATCCATTATCGATCTATATTCCATCAAACAATTTGAGGATGAATACATTGTTGATTTTGTTTCCAGATGGAGGGGCCTCATTAATCATCTCGCTTTCCCATTACCCCAAACTAAATTAATTGAATTATTTTCTCAGGGGTGTGCTAAACACATTTCTCCAACTCTCCAAGTCCAAACCTATAGGACCTTTGATGAAGCATTCACTATGACCCACAAATTGGAAAACTATGCTATCAATGAAGGAAAGTTGAAGCTTAAAAATATAAATTCTAGTTTCAAATTCTCTAAGTCATCCTCCTCCAAAACCATGAACCCAACTAGTTCTATAGCAAAAGCATTAGCACACATGGTTGTTCTTAAAATTACACCTCCTTAACCCATTAACTAAACACATCGAACACACAATCCTTCCAATCTCCAAAACAATACCAAAATTGGGTTCTCTCAAAATCATTTACCTCGATTGGGAAATCTTATGCATCGATGTTGGAAAAACTATTTAAATCCAATCTAATCCAAATTCTACCCATCAAGCCCCCTCAACAATTTGATACTTCTCACCCCCTTCCCAGGTGGTCTAATGAGAATGATCATTGTGATTATCATTAGGTTATTGGACATGATACCGATAGATGTAATACCTTTAAGGGCCTTATCCAAGACCTAATTGATAAATGGGAGTTTTTGTTTGATAACCCAAATGATCCTTCCAACCAATCTCTTGATATTTTTCAAAAATCATTCCCAAATCATCCACCTTTAACCTAGCACCACGAAATCCAACCTGAATCCTCCAATTCACATGAGGAACATGTAATTAATGTCATCAGTAATGTTCCCACTATTGAAGTAGTCATCACCTCTATCACCTAAATAAAGTAAAATAACCTACCACCACTAATTTCTTTTGATGACCAAATGGAGGAAGTAGTTATCCCTTCCACTTCCTTGGATGAAACCATAGTCCCATATACCCCTCCTATGATGGAAATACCCAAGGCAATAACTATTTCATCAACTATTTCATCCACTACTCTAAGCCAAATAGAAGAACCACTTATTTCTTTGGAAAACCAAACCAAGGATGAAACTATACCAACCCTTCCTCTTGAAACCATTACCCTTACCATACCAATTATAGAATTATATGTACCTCCCTTGGAAACCATTTCCCAAGAGATAATAGCCCTAACTACCCAATCATTTCCTTAGAAACTTTCACCAAATTTATCAACACTACAACCATTCCTTCTTTTCTAAAAGGTTTACGCTTTAAAACTAATGATCAAGGAAAAAAACCTATTTATAAACCTTTTTCTTAGCTGGTTCAAAGTTTGGAATTTACCTCCCAACCTAACTTTAATAGAGCCACCTTTTGGCATCAGCTTGGACTCCCATATCAAAATAAGACTGAACCTTCTACTTCACTTGAGTCCACTATTGAGCTTGTTATTACAAATCCACCAACTAACCCTCCTAAATTTACCATAGAACCATCTCAATAAACCCCATCTAAAAATGTCAAGTCACCCTATGTTTCTTTTATCAAGCCAATCAAGAACTCGGGGGTTCTTCCCATACATGATCCTACTCACCCTCATTTGTGATTGGATTTAAACACATTAATCAAACCAAAACCTAATCCAATTAAGCCCATTAAGAAGGAAGGATTGCCTAGACCACAACCTTGAGGAAGACCCATACCAACTCCTTTACCTCTACCTTATATTTTAGGACCACATCCCTCCACCATTCCTATTACCTACTCTTCTTCTAAGAAACCATCTCCTCTTTCTCTACCTATAACAAGCCCATCTTCTAGTTCATCATCATTCCTTACCAACCTTTCTCCATCCACTTTCCCATCTATTAAACCTTCATCATCTAAACTTCCAATTCATAAACCAATTATAACTAAGCCAATTTCTTCCTAAACCACCAACCAGACCTACTCCACCAACCACACCTCCTATAAATAAAACATTGCCCACCAAAAAACCCAACTCTATCTCCTCTAAAATCCTTATCAAAAGCTTATACAACTATCTTATGAAGACTCCTACAAGCTTCTATGATTATATTACCACCTATCAAACCTTTTAACCCCGCTCACCAAAAGCCAACCTAGTTCAATGATAATCTAATTTGTCTTTACCATATGACCCCTAGTCATGATACAAAGAACTATAAATCTCTCCAAACTATCATTCATGGCTTTTGGAGGAAGATGATCTATTAGATGAGCCTTCTTTAGTCCCTTTGCCTATTTTACCTCCTATCCAATCTACCTACCAATCATCTACTTCACTGCTCCCACTAAGGAGTGAAATAGAGGAACTAAAGCAAGAAACTAGTCCTCTTATCCATACCATTCATATGATAACTTAGTCTTGAGCCTACCAGAGGGATAAGGGTAAATCCATCCAAAAAAATGAAAAAAGCAAAGCTAAGGACACCATTCCATGGTTTTACCCTTCACCTCCCTAACTAACTAGCCAAACCCAATCATCTACACCTTCATCTTCACCCTCACAACCACCCAAGACCAAATTTTCCATTTTGGGATCCCCTTCTTCTTATAATGCATCTCCATTCATCTAGTGCTTGGTGTTAAAATAACTTCATCAAACACTAGTTAAAATGAGTCTTTATGACTTATTTACCACCTCACCTCCACATCATCAAGATTTAATCAAAGTAATATGTTTTATAGAGGTTAAAGTAGATGATCCCCAACCTCTTACACCTTTTATTGGAGCCATCCAACATGCTACCATGGTCACATTTCAAGAACCTAAATTTATACCCTATCACAGTGAAGATTGATCCCCCTCTTTTCATTACATCATCCATCAATCATACACATGTCAAAAGAGTTATGTTTGATGGGGGAAAGTATCAATATCATCTCCTCCCATGCTCATGATCAACTCTAACTACCTAAAAAATTCATGTTAGAAAGCTTAGTCATTCTTCAATCATTCAATGATACATTAGCCACTACTCTGGGAATAGTTGTTCCCCACATCTATTTGGGGCCTTGAACTATTCATGAACTATTTTATGTTGTAGATGATGAGTTTTAATATAATTTTTTACTCAGCTTCCCTTGGATCTATGTCATGGGATGCATCCCTTCTACCCTTCATCGATATGTCAAATTTGAATATGAGAGACAATTCATTACAATCAAAGCCAATCCAAGTCCCTTTGCTTCTTGTAATATGACATATCAACCCAATGATGTTCTTATTCCACCTTCATATTCTTCATAATCAACCTTTAGCCAAGCCACCACATCAAACCAACCTGCCAACACTTATATACTTAATAATGATGAAGCATCCACTAGTTCAACTATCACTTCATCTCAATTCCCAGTTGAACACCCCTTGCAATCCACATTTTAGCATCTTACACTAGGGGAATGCCAAATTATAGATTTGGATGCTTTACCTTATCCTCATGAATTTGGAAACCTTAAAAATGATCCCAATATTTACACCCTCATCCCCTTTGGCCTTTCTAGCAATAGAACATATTTTTTCTATGGGGGACTTAACAAATCACTTCTTGCTCCTACCACTATGCCCTGTATCTAGACATTTGCTTTTGAATTTTCTTATCTTAACAACTTGACCTTTACCCAAACATACCTTCATTGATGTTATTGTAAATGGTTTGGTTTTGGCCTCTTTGAATAAGGACCTCATGAACTTCCTATTGTTAAAACCCAATAACCTCATGAGTTCTTTGGCTTAGGGTATGTTAGCCTAGAAGAGCGCACATCACTAACATCAATCCCACTTCTTCCATTTGGAGAACCTCCAACCTCACCAATCCCACCTCTCCCATTTGGAGAACCACCAACCTCACCTCTCCCATTAGAGGAACTCCTACCCTTATCAACCTCACTTTTCCAATATGAAGAACCTCTACCCTCACCAACTCTATTTGAAAACATTGACATCATCCCACCTAAGTTTTTGTTTTAATCAACACCATCAATTTGGGTTCCTTGACTTATCAATGGGAATACCAAACCAAAACCATTCCTCTCATCCACCCTAAAATGATTACACATGACTAACTCACCATAAACACTATCCAACATCAATATGACAATTCTATTCTTACCTATCTTGGTGTGGGGGACTCTTCTCTTTAAAAATCCCTCTCTCTTGAAAACAAAATAATGATAAATGAATCAACCATAGAATTTAATTTGGACACTTAGGATAACCCTAGTATTTTCAATATTGGCCAATCCTTAACCCTCGAGGAAAAACAAGACTATCAATCTTTTCTCCATGACCATATCATAACATTTTCTTGGTCTTATCAAGATATGCCCATCATTGACCCTTTCATTACTCTTCATAACATCATTACCTATTCTAAAGTTAAGCTAGTTTGATAAAAGCTTCATCATATGTATCCTAGCTAACCCTTCTTATCAAAGAAGAACTTTAATGTCTTCTATCTGTTAATTTCATTCAACCCATCGACTATCCACAATGGGTCTAGAATATCATTCATATTACTAAACCCACTAGGGGACTCCATCTTTGTGTGGATTTCCATGATCTTAAACTTGAATTCCCCAAAGATGACTTTCCCCTACCTAATATAGACCAACATGTTAATCTTACTGGTGGCCATGAAATTTTATCCCTTATGGATGGATTTTTAGGATATAACCAAATCCTAATCACCCCTTATCACCCCTTAAGATCAACATAAAACATCCTTTATCACCCCATGGGGAAATTTTTTCTATCATGTCATGCCATTTGGATTAAAGAATATGGGAGCCACTTTTTAGTGGGCTATGACTTACATTTTTCATGACATCATCCATAAAATAGTTGAGGATTATGTAGATGATCTTCTTGATAAATCTAAACACTACCAAGATCACCTTGATATTCTTGCTATCATCTTCAAAAGACTTATCCATTATTATGTCAGACTCAACCCAAATAAGTGTATCTTCAAGGCCTTATTAGGAAAAATTTTGGGCTTTATTGTTTCCCTCTATAGAATCAAAATAGACCCTAAAAAATTTTGAACCATTCTATAAATGCCTCCCCCTACTAACCTAAAATAACTTTATAGCCTACAAGGCAAACTTCATTCCATTCACTAATTTATTTTCCAGCTATTTGATTACTATCAACCCTTTCACCACCTCCTTAAAAAAGATACCTCCTTTAAATGGACCAAAGAATGTTAACAAGCCTTTGATGTAATCAAGAAGTATCTTCTTTATGCACTAGTCCCTATCCCCCCCAAATGAAAATCAACCCTTTTATTTATACATATCTACCATTGATCATTCCTTGGGAGCCATGCTCGCTCATCGTGATGACTAACATAAGGAGTAGGTCATCTATTAAATCAGTCATACCCTTATTAAATATGAAACCTGATACAAACATCCTAAAAAAATTTACCTTTCCTTAGTTTTTTTTGCCTCTAAACTTCATCACTACCTTCTCAACCAAAAATCTTATGTCATCACTAATACTAACCCCCTCAAATACATGCACTACAAGCCATATCAAAACCAATGTATGGCTAAGTGGCTCATGCTTTTATCTGAATTTGATCTTGATTTTCTTCCATAAAAGTCCATTAAGTGATATGTGATTGTATACCAACTAGTTAATATTCTCTCTTGAATAATTAAATTCCCCCACTTACCTTTTTAGACGAGTCTATAGCTACCCCTTCTATAAAAGAACCCACCTACTAAATGACTATGTATTTTGATATCTCTAAATGTCAAAATGGTGGGGGTGCTATCATAATCCTTACTCCTCTTAATGGGGAACCTATTCCCATATCTTTCAAACTCAATTTCAAATGTACCAATAATATAGCTAAATATGAGGCCTTGGTCATAGGTCTTCAAACCACTCTAGCTTAGGGAATCAAAACCATTAGCATCTTTGGAGACTCTCAAATTATCATTATCCAAGTCACAAGAGCTTATCAATGCAAAAATGATGTTTTTCTAAAATATAAACAACTCATCGACAAACTATTAACATCAGTTAACCATTATATCATCTAATCAATCCTTCATTATAAAAACAATATTGTAGACATAATGGCTTCCCTTATGTCCCAAATTCCATCTCAACCTACTGACTCTAGACTATTTGTCACCATCCACCATTTCATCATACCATCCTACCTCAGTCTTGAAGTTCCTATCATTTTATAGATAGAAACATCATCTTCCGACACTTGGTATGATCAAATATTTGATTACCTTAACATTGGTATCCTCCTTTCAAATATTTCTAGAAGTGCTCATAGAGATTTCATTCAAATCACCTCTCATTACTTAATATTAGGGGGTATTCTTTATAAAAAAGGATTTGATGGTCTCCTCCTTTGTTTCCTTTATATTAATGAGGCTTCTCATGCATAAAATAAGCACATGATGACATTTATGGGGGACACTTTAGTGGTCTAGTCATTGCTAAATGTATCCTTTACCTAGGTTAATATTGGCCCACACTCAATCAGGATTGTTATGACTATGTCAAGAAATGCATCAAATTTAACAACATGCTAACCTTCATCATGTACCTTCTCATGGTATTCAAGTATCAACTGATTATTGGCCTTTTTCGTAATGGGGTCTTGATCTTATCAGAGAACTCAAATTACATTCCTCACAATGACATCAATATATCATCACTGCTATAAAATATTTCATCAAATGGGTAAAATCAATCCCCCTAATCTCAATCAATGTTGAAAAAATCATTGATTTTATCAACCAACACATCATTTGTCACTTTGGTGTTCCTCACAAACTTATCATTGATAATGGTAATTCTTTTAAAAACAAAAAAGTTCAAGACCTTTTTGATGCTTTGGGTATCAACCTAAATTTCTCCTCACCTTATCATCCACAAGCCAATGGATAGACTGAGGGTTCCAACAAAACCCTCATCAAAATGCTCACTAAGGTAGTCAATGTTTCAAGCAAGGATTGGCACTTCCATATCCCATTTACTTTATGGGCTTACCATACTAGTATCCAAACTTCTACGGGTGCTACACCTTTTTCTTTTACCTTTGGAGCTGAGGTAGTCTTACCTCTTGAAGTCCAAATTCCATCTCTTCACATATCCTTGCATGAGATTCTTTCTAAAAGTGACTATCATCAAGAATGTTTAGCATGCTTAAAACTTCTTGATGAACATCGCCTTGCTATCCTTAATCACCCTCACATTTATCAAGACCATATCAAATGATCATATAACAGACATCTAAAAACTCAATATTTCAACATCAAAGATCTCATCCTTAAGGAAAACCAAAATGTCACTAACATGGAAAAAACCAAGAAAGGCAAGTTTTCTTTTAACTAGTTAAGACCATAAATTATAACCCATAAGTATGGATCAGTTGCTTATCACTTGTCCTCTCTTAAAGGTAGGACAAAGCTTAAACTCATTAATGCATCACATTTGCATCTCTTTCATTTTTAAAACAAGGTTAAACTACACTTTCATGTCTCACTTAAGCTCATCCCTTGGTCTATTAACCTTCTTTTCAATCTCTTTTGAGATTAATTGATTATATAAAACTATGTGATTCATCCATCATAGTAATAAACTAATCCTAAATATGGGTACCCTAGCTCTATCCATAACATGGTTCTCATGGATACTTTTCTTCTTTTAATAGATGGAATCCCATGGTCAATTATTTCTCAAAACCCTTCCTTTAACGAACCTTCTATTTCTAGATCTTGCTTCTACATGGGTAGAACTTTTGAGCCTAAATAGACTTGTCCATGCCTAATTTTAGTTTAAAATATATCCATACTTTAAAAATAAATAGAAGACTACTCCCTTGAAGGATAACTACCCCATTAAATCAAAATTTTATTAAGGTAGACTACTCCCTCAAAGGATAGCTATGTAAAAATAATAAAATAGACCACTCCCTTAAAGGATGGCTACAAAAAATGTTCATTTGAAGCTTCCTACATTGATCAGTTTCAACAACTTATAAAACAATAAAGTAAAATCCAAAATTTATAATGCAATTGGCTCTTATATCTATTAAATGTAGAATTCCCACATTGATCAGTCTACACATTATTATACATATTATGAATGGTATGGACTTGTCTGATAGGGTTCTTTGGTCACCTATGGAAAATCCAATCACTCCACTACCCATAGATTCCATTCTCCTCAAACCACTGATTCAAATCCCTACCTATCACCTAATAATGAATCTAATGGATTATGAACTTGGCATGAAGTGGTTAGGATACTAGTTTTCTTAATAAAACTCACTCTTATGAAACATTTGATGGATTTATCTTCACTATGTTGATCCATCTATGGATTCTTATTATTTGGTTCCCACTAGAAAAGGGCACCATGCTCCTTATATTATCCAAACATGTGGACGTAAATGTCACCCTTACCTATGCCACACCCATACCCTCATATCATTAACCAAATATCACATTTTATTTCACATTTTAAATCATTAACCAAACATCACATTTTATTTAACGTTTTTTCCCAAACATATGTAAAATTAACATCATGTGATCAAATTGAACATACAAATTTACATTATGATTAACCCATCAAAAATTCATCATCATATGGAAATGACATCATACCTAATACCATCAATGAAATAGTGTAATAATCAAAACTTCCACATCAACATCAATAAACATTGAATCATAATCAAATCACCACATCATTTTATAAGCATCATATCATAAATCAAAATATTCAAAATAATCATCAATATCATAGATCTCCTACATAAATATTCATCTCATAAAGCATGAACCCAACATAAACTCATCTCTCTCTCTGTCTCTCTCTCTCTCTCTCTCTCTCTCTCTCTCTCTCTCTCTCTCTCTCTCCTCTCTCTCTCTCTCTCTCTCTCTCTCTCTCTCTCTCTCTCTCTCTCTCTCTCTCTCTCTCTCTCTCTCTCTCTCTCTCTCTCTCTCTCTCTCTCTCTCTCTCTCTCTGTCTCTCTCTGTGTGTGTGTGTGTGTGTGTGTGTGTGTGTGTGTGTGTGTATCAACAAGTGAACCTATCTATCACTCACATATACATCTCACATCTCAACATGTAGGCTAGTATAAAAATATCAAAATACATCACATAATGTCTTTTCTCATGACCCTAGAGTACCTAAACTAAAACCACTAGCACATGTACATGTACCTATACCTATCCTAGGTGGGAACCCTATCAATTGACTTGTTGTCATAGCCCACTGACCTAGTGTTACAAGTGTCATTCCACCGACTAAGCTAACATGGTAATCTCCCCATCTCTACTCATTACGATACTATTCTAAAATAATGTCCTCACATTGATGCAACTCTTGTATGGCCACTAGGTACCTGGCCTATGTTAAAAAACATAGAGGTGCCATTGCTGCTCCACTAGGCCACCATAGAGAGTCCCTCTCCTGATTCACTAATATAAGTGAGGTCCTTGCCTGATCTTACTCTCTTGTCATTGACATAATCTCCCCCTATAAACTAGACACCTACCCCTATAAAGTGGACACATAACCCTATAAAATGGTGACCTATGCCTATGCCTAGTCTCTCTATATTGTCACTCCTTCTAGCTAGCCATGAAGAGTGTAAATTTGTCCTTCAAGAGTGGATATCTACCCCTATAATAATGATGTCTAGGATTGAGCTATGGCTAATGCTATTATTGCCTATGGATCCCCTTAGGCTAGTCCCCCTACTAGGTCAACATCCATAAGCCCCTGACCTCCATCTCTTAGCCCAAAATTAATAGTTATGTACCTCCCTTGAAACTAGGTTAGATAATCTACTATCACACCTACATCATCTTTGACTCTATCTAGTAGCTCCTCATATTCTAGTACTTCCTCCTGAGGCTTTGGCTCTAGTAACAAAAATTCAACATCCTCTCTCTTGTAGTGGGGTAAATCTAGTGGAATACCCTACTAGAGTCCAAATTAATGCCACACTCTCTCCATAGGGATAATCTCTATCCCATGATATCATCTATCATAAACCCATCTCCAACTTTATATTTCATAGGTATGCCTCAAGTAGCCATCCCACATTAGCTAAGTCATGTAGGGTCTCTATATTATATCACCTAGAGACAAAATCTCTAGAGCACCTTGTAACCACTCAATCTCTTGGGCCACCACTATATCTTGTAATTATGGCTCCTTTCCTCCATCTTAAAAACCCAACCTTATAGTCTATTGGTAGATATCCATCCATAGGTAGACCTAATGATCTCAACACATGATTGTGCTCATATACCCAATAGTGTATAATAATTCCAATGCTAATGCTATATTGTATATGAACTCTAAAGCCCCATAACTCCCTATAAATATGGACCAATGGTACCTATTCCCATCCAAATATCATCTCCCCAAATATCAACTCTACTAGTACACCTATCAATGCATAGGGGAACATCCCTCCTACTGAATCTAGTAGAGTAAAATAGGTCATTGCTAATTACATCATCATTAGTAGATGCCTTTTGTTTGGATCTCTCTCATATAAAGGTTTGAGTCTAAGACCACCTACATGGAACTATGCATGAGTCCTATCAGATCCATATAATAAACCCATTAGATAGTTTATCTCATCACCCTCTATATGATAAATTGGATCCCCTTGAATTGGTAACCAAGTGATCCCATAAACATCATCTATCAAGATACTCATCTCTCTAGTCAGTAACCAAAACATGTTAGTCATCAGCCCCCATCTCTCAATGAGGGTAACTATCATGGTCGCATCTCTTGATAGATGTTGAAAATGATGCATCACCCCAAACCCCACTACCTCCATGTGATGCCAATACTTTTCAATCATCACATATCACACCTCCATGAATATATCTAGGACCTGATCACATAACTAGATCCACTCTTGAGCCTACACAATAATATTCCCATGTACTAGGTAATGGATTACAAAAAATTGATGTAACCTTTTCATGGTGAACCTAAATACTTAAAAACACATTAAATTTTCTCCTATAAACTCTCAAACTTTTCTTCACAACACACTCCCCAAAAACACAACGTAGCATCACCACCTAAACCCTATATTAATCAAACTATTATCTTGAACTTATTAACTCACACCCTATAGAAAATCATAACCCATTCTTTACCAACTTACCTTTATATTGATTAACCTACACCCTACCTCCCTTCCTTACCACTATATCTTACACCTATCTTCTACAATTATAATATTATAAAATATACATAACTTCTATTAATATTATTTCCAACACTACCCACACACTCACACAACTAATCCCTCATCAATAGGTGATGGATCCCTCAACCATCGATGGTCTCTTTGGCGACATTTTCTTTCCCCTAGGTTAACCATCACCAGTTAGGTCAACTTCCATCGATCACTACTAGTGATCGATAGTGGTGGGCCTTAACCCCCTAACCTCCTCTCCCATACCCTATTTCCTACAATATCTCCTTTACCCTTGTTTTTGCATATCCTAATCACCTATTACACCTCTCCACTAGATACCACATTCTAAAAAACTCTACCTATTTACTATTCCTATCAATTAAATAATAGAACCTACCTCATTTCATGATTGGTGGCATCATCTCAGTCCATGCCCTACCACTTGCCCATGTGTATTTCCCTCATCCATCTTGGCTCTACTCAATCATAATTACCTAATCTAGTTGGAACACCTTATCACCTCAACACTTCCAAGCACTAGTTTATATTATTTGCTACAACAATACCAATCACCACATGACAAGTTGTCAATAGGTACAAATGTTTATCCTTTTGCCTTTTATTATGGTTTTAGGGATTTTTTATAACCATCGATAGTTACCTAACCATCAATGGTTAACCCTAACTATCATTAATCGATACCCCTAACCAGTGATGGCTACGTAATCATCATCGATTAACCCTAACCATCACTAGTTAGGGATCCATTTATTTTCAACCCTATCTTTCCCTTCCTTCTTCATAGCTTCATAATACCTCTACCTAGGGTCACCCCTTACATACCAAACCATGACCTATTTATGAGTCACCCTCTCCCTTAACTATCAATAATAACATTAGGCCTGAAGTCCATGTTAGATCTATTTTCCATGGGACTATGTAGGCAACTTCCTCTTGCCTAACACATCAAGTGTCAGTTCAGCCACCCCTTACCCAACAATCCACATATTAGCCCATGTCCACCTTGATGTTTAGATTTTGTTTTAACCAACCTATTCATTTACCTTATAATGACCTTACTTTGGTTATTTTGCATGCCTTGACATATTTTTTCCATGTTTTCCTTTTGCATTACACATAAACTTGTACATAACCCAACCCTTGGTGTCTTCTTGAGATCTCTTCCTACCTTAGATACCTGAGTACACATCTAATCTTTCTAGATGACTTAATATGTGTGACCTAATCAGCCATGACCAATATTGGGGGCTAGTTACCCTAATTATTTCTCTTAGTACCTGACTTTATTTTCAACATTGGCACTATTAGTCTTGGCATCCTTTTGGCCCTTGTACTTCATCACTTATTATGTTTCTTTGTGCTATAAATACCCAACACCACTCTTCCTTTTATCAAACCTTGACCTAATTTTTATCTTTTCTTATTAGCTCTTAGTTTGAGGGAGAACACCACCTCCTTCCTATAATTAAGAAAACTAGACCTAAACCTTGGCCAACCATCTATTTTTTTTCTATATCTTACTTAAAGCTACATAACAAAAATGGGCAAATATGGACACCTAAAACCTACACAATGATAGTTTTCAATGATGTCTAGGATGGTGTACCCTTGATCAACTCTTTATTTCATAGACCACCTAGCCTACTACACACTTGTCATGGCACCCCTCCCTAAAACACATCCTTTCATAACCTTTCCACTCGTAACTCCTCAACCATCACTTGTTAGGGTAACCATTGATGGTTACCCTAACCATTAACGATTGGGGTCACTTAACTTGCCTTAAATTTTTAAAGCAATTCTAGCTTTGTTCAAGATTATAATCCTTTAAAATGGAAACTTGATTTAATGTCAGCTTTTAAAAATAAATGAAAATAAGCATTTTTATCCTCCTAACTTATCAACTTTCCCTCAAAGCTTCCCTCCTCACTTAGCAAGTTTTTACTATAAATGTAGGGCTTTTGGAGGGGTCATGGATCTAGAAAATTTACATCTAGATTCTCTTGTTCTCTTTGTGCAAGCATCCAAGACCATGAAGCTCTATCTACGTGACTTTTGAAGGTCTGAATATTGTTATTCTATTTAACTCTCTTCAAGTTTCAACTATCATCCACTTAGCATCATATAGGTATCATTTACTTATTTTAGCAACTTTTTCTATCATTTGAGTTTTCTATCTTGATCATTATATTTGTACATCCTTATTTATCCATAGTGCCCATATCCCACATTATATCCCTTAGATACCTCATCTCCACCATACTTTTAATCCTCCACATGCACCCACATGAAACCATCAATGGTTGTTTCAACCATCTCTAGTCACAACAACCATTGTCGGTTACCTAACCATCATTGGTCAGTGCATCTGTCATTGATTACCTTGACCTGTGATGGTCATTTTAAGAGAAAATAATAGATTTTTGTTTTCTACCCCTTTTAGTCAATCAAACCCCTATTTTTTTTCCTAAATTGTTTGTATACTCTGCTCTAATTCTGTAGACCTGACCTTAATACACTTGTGCATCATGTCTTTTATCAGGTACATTATTTATCTTGTAAATCTTCTTTCTTATCATTTGAATGAAAGTATATTTACTATATCATTTTTGACTTAATTGTCTTAAAATTGGATTGATAACCTCCTAGAAAGACTTGTGCTTCTTGGAACTAGCATACACTAGGCAATCCACTCAACCTACCATCTAGCAACACTCTCTTCTAGTCTTCTTGTAATTTATAGGTTATCCTCCCTAGCCAAAAAGGATTTCCCATATTCATCTGGATCAACATGTGCATTGTATTATGTATTCATCCACACACCTTAATACTCACTTTATTTTATCTACTTTCAAAATTAAGAAATGAAGGAAATAAATTGAAACACATACAACACTTCTTAGCCTACCACTTATTCATCTTAGTCATATTTTCCATCTATGTACACCTTTTCTAATTCATTGATTTTTTTAGAATATTTAAAAAAATAAATTATTATGCAAATTAGTGGTTGTTGATATTGTAGTATTATTCCCTAATTTATTAGTCAATTCTTTATCAACTTAGGGTTACATTTCATAATCCTAAAAAAATCACTAGATGAATAATTAATCCTCTTTGGAGTTTCATATACAAATATGTGTATTTTGATAATATAATAATAATATTTGTATATACTTTATATATATACACTTGAGATAAATTGGTCCATCATATCTTTATCCCTGAACTCTCCTTACAAATGCTTCACCAAAACCTACTTAAAGAAAAGAAAATAAGTGAGGGTAAAATTAGAAGTTTTGACTTTTTATTATGGTCATAAATAAATCTACGGAATTTTTTTGAAACCTTATATCTAGGGATGGAAATCCACCCAATATAGTGGTAGGAATTTGACCCACCGCCACATAGATTAAGGGGGGATTTTTATTATTTCAAATTACACTTAATCCTCATTTGTTAAGGCACTTTATAATTTGATTCTTTAACACTAGCCAATAAATAGAGCTAAGAATAGATTAACTATTTTTATTAGTAGATTAGGTTTCACAAAAAATAGATACCTAAAACATTAAAACTCTCATGGTTTGACGTTTAATTTCAAAATATAATAATAAAAGAGAATCAAACAATTTACCAAAATGTTTTCTAACCTAGTTGAAACCTTTTTGGAATCAATTAAAAATAAATACCTAAATTATGAGTTTGTCAAAACTAAGGTTTGTGTATGATATCCTTAGGTTGTGTAATTCACCATCAATCATTAAATATTTTTAAACCTCTTTAGTAGCAACAATTGAGGCCATTTCTATAGGCACTTTGAGGAAGTAAATAAAACCTTTTATTTCTAACCCCGAAGTCGATTTGGAATTGATGTAGTTAAAATATGTAGGAATGGTATTTTTAAAATTTAAAAGTTGCAAGCAAATTATCATAGCTTCATATTATCATTTAAATAATAAAATAAACTTTATTTTTATATATTTTATTTTTCCCAAAGTGATTTTGTAAGCCATTTATTTAGAATTTGAGGAAATTTTTCTAAGCAATTAAAGTAACTATTAAAAGGTAGATTAAATTGTCATATTTATCATAATAAAAATATTTGGTTGCCTTAAACATAATATTTATAGCTTAGAGAATTGGTTTTTTTAAAACTAAAACTTTATATTCATCTATTGGATTTAAACTATAGGTGCTTTTGCACCTAATTATTAGTGTGTTGTGTCTCTTTTATTAGGGTATTTTATTGTGATGGTTTTTTTAGTGCCTTTTGAAATTTATAATTCAAGTCATGACTACTCCACTATTTTTTACCCTTTTTATGCTTGTTCCCTTAGTTCAAATTTTGGGCCATAATTGTAAATGTTTGTGTCTAGCCTTAGTTACTAATGGGTGGACATAAGATAGGGCCCACTTGAAGTAATTTTGGTTTTTACCCTTGGAATAAGTCTGTTTTTTCACACTCGATCTTATGTATCATTATATGCATACTACTAATATTATAAGATGCATTGGTGTTGCCTATTTGTGTTTAGGTCAGTTAGTGGCTAGGGAGTTACCTATAAGGGTGACTATGTACCTCTTATTAATATAATAAAAAGGTGAAGGCCAAAGGTTTTCATAACTAATATAACACCCATTTAAGAATGGGTGAACTATAGCCACCCCTAATTCTATGTGTGATGGGACCATCACTAATATGTATGTAGTTTAGGGAGTGGGTCCAGGCTTAGGGATCTAACTCTCTAGGTACCCTTTTATGTGGGAATTATCAACTAACTTGGGATATTTTTGGAGAACATGCTTAAAATACTAACCCTTAAGATGCCCTTCTAGTGTGGGAAATTGACAACTAACCATAGGGTGTTCTTGGAACATGTGCTTAAACATCTAACCTTAGAGTGATTGACTTAAATTAAATATTTTAAAGTTCCTTTTCACACATGTTTCTTTCTAGTTCCATCCTTGTGGTTTATTTAGTTTTTTTAAACTTGTTGTGGGATAGTGACCCTCATTTATCATTGGTATTTAGGTTTGTTTTCTCATGTCTTAACTTTGGACAACATTAAAGACTCACTCAAAGGATAGTGCTTATCTAGGTAGTGTAAGTTAGATATTACTAAGACTTTAACCTCATTATAAAAATAGAATATACATTCCTTATCATGCTTGACTCTAATTTGTATCATCATGTGGGAGTTCTTAGGTAAGCACATGCACCTTGTGACATTTGTAGTTTGTGATTGATGACCTTTGGATGTGTCATTATTTTGAGTAGATAATGAGAGATTAATAGATTTCTTGAGTAATATATTAAATCCCATGTTGGATTAGAGTGTAAACCTAGTCTTGGTGATGATGTCTCATAGATGAGGTCATCATAAATGAAAGGAGAACTACATCAAACCCTGATTCCATGGAGTGGATATGTAGGCTACCCAAGCTATGGTGGGGGCATCAAGTCTAGGTTCTTAGTCTAGGTTAGGGGTGTTTTTTGTCTTACATTATGCTATGTTCATACTTTGTTATTGGGTTAAAATTTATATATAATATTAAATAAAGTTTGAGTTTGTTCATTATGTGATTGTTTTCAAACCTTTTATTTGAAATTTGGTTGTTTTCTTTATCTTGTGTGGCTTAAGAATAGAGTTGTAGAGTAGTAGACAAAACGCTCCCTTGATGAACCTTAAAATGGTAACCATGTGTTTATTTATTGTTTTTCTAACTTACTTTATTCCCCTTGAGTGTGTTGATCAGCTTATGTGTGAATAATTTTGTGATATTTTAATCAAGAAATTATAATTTAGTACTTCATAATAATGTGACTTGTCCCTCTCCATTAATTAGAATATTAGTTATTAATTTTTTGAATCATAATGATCTTAGCCTCATACACTTGTATTATGCTTTTAGAGAAGCCTCATGGTGGTAAGTAAATATATTAAGTAAATCATATAATATTTATGTGAGTCACACTTCAGTTATGCATTGACTGAATCATAGTAGTAAGAATTAAGCAAACATAGTGAATAATAAGTATAATTAGACTAAGTTCTTAAAATAAAAAATAAATGGGTTTTAGGGAAGAAAATTGTGCATGACCTTTTGGTATCAGAGCCTAGGATTAGTGCTAGGAACTCTAGGAATATCAATTGGTTGGTTCATTTATTTTTTCAAAACAAATAGAAAATAGATTATGTAATTAATAGTTTGGTTAGAAATATTCATGAGACTTATCTATACATAGGTACTATAGCAGTTATGATTCATAAGTGATCAGACATATAAACATGCTTATTACCATGGGATACTATTGTAGTATTGACTATTAAGTGTTGAATGCTCACTTATTATTCCTTATTGACAATGAAAGTGGTAGGTAGGTATCATAAATGTCATTTAGTATAACATATACACATTAGTTGGACTGATGAAACTACCTAAATCCTTGTGTGTTGCTAGTAAAATTGTGTTATCATATTATGATGTGGTTTTGAACTAATATAAAAAATGCATCTTAAACCAAAGATGTGTACCCTTAAATTTTGTAATTGTTTATATACTTGCATAATTGTAACTTATTTTGTAAACCCCCGCATCATTATACATATAAAAAATCTTGTAAATAATGGAACCTCTTTATGTAAACAACATTATTGTCTAATTGTAATGTGTATGTTGTGTTGTAAATACAAAAATTGTGTTATTGATACAATAAATAATTTTTGGAATGTAAATATAGATCTACAAGTATGATATTTGTGTTAATAAGTTTGATTATACTCTTATGAATGTAAACATATTCATGAAGTGTCGAGTGTGAAGTTCCCATCATATAAATGTTGTGTAAAGAAATATCTACCCATAAAAACATATAATGTATAATTTAAAATTATTATCATGTAGTAATGAGTTGTGTTATGTAACCTTACAAATTGCTCTAGTATTTAGGTATTAATGCAAGTATTTGGTTCAAGGGTAGATTAGAACTATGTTTATGTTGGTCTAAACTAGCTATGGGATAGGAAGTGGAACTTATTTTAAGATGAAAACCCACTTTTACCTTTTACATAAAGTATCTACCTAATTATTTTAGGTGTGTGCACATGAGTGACTTAGGCACCATAGGATCTTCATGCATAATGGTCATTTTATGAATATTGTGTTCCTTTACCCTCTCTTATTGGTGGTCAAAAGAACAATATTTGTTATTTATATCTGATGCACCTTGTGAACCTTTGGGAGACATATGGAGAGTGATGTTTTCCTCTTACCTCTAGGAGGTAATTGAGGATTATATTATTCTTCCTCACCTTGGGTGGATTTAATAGCCACATAGTGATGTAATGTGAATTTTTTGTGAGATTGTTGTAACCTATTTTATTTTTATTCGGTTACCATTCTAAGTTATTTTTTTAAATCATCAATATTTTCCTCTTGAATATAAATTTTCTTTTACAAAGATTTTTATTTGTTTTGAATTAATTTGATTAGAATTTTAGTTTTTCTATTATGACCAATTGGATTTCAGTTTATTATGTAATTTTAATGATTTGTTGATGTTTATTATTTCTATTGAAATATCTCTTTATGTCCATTTGGCATTTGATTTAATTATTATATTATTTTATAGTGAGGTTTTTACTTATCTATTTGAATATTGTTTTCCTAAATGTTGTGATTTGAATTTTATAGACATGTTTCCTGTATAGGGGAGAAGAAGTAACTTGAAATATAGTTAGAGGATGTGATGATCCAACTTACAAGGTCAAGACCTGATCCATCCTCTCGCCCACCAGACATGGTGGTTTCATACAGGATTTAGCTAAAGCACTTGTTATCATGATTTGGGAGGTCTAAGTAGAATTCTTATGGGGGAGTTTAAGGAGGTTAGTGTTCTTATATTTGACTTGGATATAATATTTGATTTATTATTTATTGGGAGGTGTAATGAAGTTATGGGCAATTATAATTGATTTGGATATATCTTTTACTTCATTATTTATTGAGAAGTTTAAGGAGCATATTTGTAGAGCATAGTGATTGCTCAATGATTTCACTATCGATATTGCTCTATTCAAATAGTAGTTGAATTATTTCTCAACATTGCTCAATATTATTCTATGTGGTTCTACCATGATTTGACACTTATTTTTCACCTTACATGTTCACCATGGGATGACACACAATTTTTTTATGATCTTATAAAATATTGATACTTGTATACATAATATTTTAGAGATTTTGACATAAAATTCTATGATATTATTTAGCTTGTGATAGATAGTGATTATCATTATTGGTCAATATTGGTCAGTGTTGATTAGTATATCTTGGTCATGGAGTAGTACTAATATAATCAAGTGCACTCTTGTCATGGGATGGTACATAACTTAGTCACTATATTATCATAATAGAATAATATTACTATTGTACATGCTACATATCAAAATTATGTAGTAATAGAATATCCTTAGGTTTTAATTTGATATGGTAGTTTTGGATGACATTATAGTGTGAAAATTTGGTAAATTACCTAAAATAAATTGATATAAACTAGTGACATGATTTTTTTATTCACAAGAAAATCAAATTTCAAAAAAATAAAAGATGTTAATAACTCTAAAACTTGAATATGAGAAAGCATTCAGAATAATTTAACTAACATAAGGACATTAATAATGTATAATTGAATTTATAGGATTTTGAAAAAAAAAATTAGTTGTATTATTATTGTCTTAAGTTGCATTATTTGTAACATATTATGATTTTATAAGTGCATGGTTTTTTAACCCTTTTATTGTTTTAGTGCTATGATTTTATAAGTGCATGGTTTTTTAATCCTTTTTATTTTTTTAGTGCATTAAGGATAATGATTTTATAAGAGGGGGAATATGTAATACCCATGTGTGTTTAAATCTATGTGCCCTCATTTTCAATGTATGCTATCCTAACTTGTTAATCATTCAGGTGTGTAGGAATTATAATGTTGTCCCCTCCCTTATTCTGAAAGCTTTATTTGTTGAAATATAATAAGAACAATCTAATTTTTCATTCAAATCCTAAACCAATCAATATTTAAATCCACATAAATCATGAGAAATTTTATAATATATTTTACTAGAAACTTGTGTTTGGCCTCTCTAGGAAGGCTAGATGAGCTATTATTTAGGCTATACAGTAGAGTGGATAGAAGTTCATGTCAAGTGTAAATTTGGAAAATTTAAGATAAATTATTGTGGATTGTAAAGGATCCTTTGAATTTATACTAAGTGGGTGACTTGGAAGAGTAATCCCACATGGGACTATAAGGCCACTAAGAGGAGGTATGGGATTTTAAGAAATGAGGTGACTTTTCTACGAAAAGTACCTTTTATAAGAAAAGTACCTTCCCATTTATTGGGTTGGGTGAAAATACTTTGGGATATGAAATTTAGAATTTCTTATAATTATCACACTTAGTCTTGTCTTGGGGGTTTATTGGAGTTCATTTTTGGTGGAGAGAAATGAAGGTGGATATGTTTGTAATATTTTTCCATAATGTGAAATTTATATGAGATTGTTTTTCCCTATTTTATTTTTATTTGGTTTCCATTTTAAGTTATTTCTAGAAACCAACATTTATTTTCTCTTGAATATAAATTCTCTTTTTGCAAAAATATTTAGCTAGTTTTGAATTACTTTGATTGGAATTTAAATTTTTTATTATGATCACTTGGATTTCACTTTATTACGTAATTGAAATATCTCTTTAAGTCCATTTGGAATTTGATTTAATTATTCTGTTATTTTATAGTGAGGTTTTTACTTCTTTGTTTGAATGTTGGTTTCATGAATGTCGTGATGTGAATGTTATATGCATGTTGTGTTTATGGGGGAGAAGATGTAGCTTGGAATATAACTAGAGGGTGTGATAACTAAAATTGTAAGGTAAAGTCCTACGCCATCGTCCTACCCACCAGACATGGTGGTTTCATATAGGATTTAGCTAAATCACTTGAAATCCTATTTTTGGGTGGTCTAATCAGAATTCTTCTAGGGAGTTCTAAGGAGGTTATGTAATCTTAAACTTGACTTGGCTATAATATTTTCTTCACTATTTCTTAGGAGGTATAATGAGGTTATGGGTACTTATAATTGGATTGGTTATATATTTTACTTCATTATTTCTTGGTAGGTCTAAGAAGGTTATTTTTAGAGCATAGTGATTGCTCAGTTATTTCAATATTGGTATTGCTCTATTTATATGGTAGTTGATGTTATTGATTAGTATTTATTAGTATTGTTCTTTGTGGTTCAACCATAATTTGAGACTTATTTTTCACATCGCATGTTCACCATGGGATGACATGTTGTTTATTCTATATGATCTTCAAAAATATTGATATTTGTACACAATTTTTTTAGAGGTTTTGACATCAACATTCTATGATAATAGTTGGTTTGTGACTGATAGTGGTTATTAGTATTGGTCAATATTATTTAGTTTTTCTTAGTGTTACCTAGTATAGCTTGGCCATGGAATAGTATTGATATCATCAAGGCACTCTTACCATAGTATGGTGCATAGCTTAGTCATTATATTATCACATCAAAATAATATTACTATTGTACATACTACTTATTAGAGTTGTGTAGTGGCAGAATGTCCTTGGGTTTAAGTTTTTTTTGGTAGTTTTTATGACATTATAGTGTGACACTTTGGAAAATTACCTAAAATAAATTGATATTAACTAATGACATGAAAAAAATTTCTTTATTCACAAGAAAATCAAATTTCATAAAAATAAATGATGTTAATAACTCTAAAACTTGAATAAGAGAATGTCTTGAGAATAAGTTAAATAACAAAAGGACATTAATAATATATAATTGAATTTATGTGATTTTGAAAATAAAACTTAAAAAATTGTTGTATTATTATTGGCTTAAGTTTCATTATTTATAACCTGTTCTGCTTTTTGAAGTGTGTGGTTTTTGAATCCCTTGTTTTGGCTTAGTGCATTAAGGATTATGCTTTTATAAGATGGAGAGTATTTAATATCCCTGTATGCTTAAAACTTTTTTCATTCATTGTGATCATATGTTTTCCTAATGTTCTGATCATTTAGATGTGTTAGAATTCTAATGTTATACCCTCCCTTAGTTTGAAATATTTATTTTTTTAAATACAATAAAAACAATCTACTTTTTTATTCAAATCCTAAACCAAAAATATTTAAATCCACATAAATCATGAGAAATTTTATAAAATATTTCATAGACAACTTGTGTCTAGCCTCTCTAGGAAGGCTATATGATCTATTAGTTAGGCTCTATAGTAGAGTAGATTAATGTAATTATAGAGTATAACTATGTATAATGTAATATAAATTATTGTTGAGTGTAAAGGATCATTTGACTTTGTACTAAGTGGGTGACTTAGACAAGTAAGATCACATGGGCTTATGAGGTCATTAATGTCAGGGAAGTCCAAGAACAAACACACCTCTGTTCTGAGTCCTCTTGTTGGATCTTGCTCCTCAGAAAGAGCACAGTATGATTACCAAATATAAGCAATTATAAATGCAGAAATAACTAGAAACACAAATAGCTGGAATTCACCAATAGCACAAAATATGAGAGACAATACACTATCTTGTATTAACACTTTACAGAAAAGAATACAACAAAGAGCCGCCACACTCTTTCACCTTATAGAGGTTTTCCACACCTCAAGTCTACAGTAATTCTTCTCACACAACACTCTCCTACACAAAAAATGGTCCCAACAACCAACTCACAAATAGAATTGGTGTTCACCTCTCCAACTCGTCAGTAATAACCCTGCTAGTTCACCAAGCACTCAAAAGTACTTCAAGTTGATCTCCCATGAACCTGCAACCTGCAATTCAATAGACCATACTCACATGTAGATCCCCTATGAGCTTGCAACAACCTGTAACTCAATGATCTTACAATGGAAGCAACTTATTTGCCTTCCTTTCTATCTCATGCCTTAATTACAATACATGCCAATGGGTCTATAAATAGATCCCTAACTCAAATACTAACTTAGACTCTTAATTTAGACAATTATCCTCGCAACCAAAGACTCTAACTGGCCTTTACATGCAAACACTTCGTTCACTTAACTAACTGTCCGTGTAACGAGTAGTTTTGGAACACACACGCGACCGATGTCGGTCCCTGCTAGTTTGGTTCTGCCAACGTCGGCCGACTCCCTGCCATCGCTGGTGGCCTTCTGCACTGGGTCACGACCGACATCGGTCCTGCTGCCGATGCCGGTGCTCCTAGATCTCAGCAACCTTCTTGTTCCACCTGTTTTGCAAAGAGTTGAAGCTTTTAGCTCCACAACTCAACAATCTCCCACTTGGAGATAAACAGCTGCAACCTATACCTGTACCTATATTTAGTCTAGTTTGTTCCCTTGGATTTGTATCCCTCCTCAAGACCACTCTTGAAGACCAACCACCACAAACCTGTAGTGTAAAACCTATCATGCAAATCACCTGCCACATCCACATCTACAACCATGTAGAAATTAACCTGAACCTGCATAACATGTGCACCTGCTGCTAGTCCCTATAAGAATCCACTGAACTATCCTCCAATGGTTCTCTCCCGAATTGGCTCCAACTTATGACAACTCCCACTGCTTGGGAAAACTCAGGTTTAGTACATACCATGCACTCAACCTCATTATGTGAATCAAGACACCTGTTCATAGAACTGTCCAACCATCGGCGTGCTAACCGGTTTCACACAATCATCCTGAAACAGAGTCAACATATGACCTACCATGTCTCTAGAACACACTCATGCCAAAGAATCTTGCTGCTCCCAGATTCTCCATGACAAACACCTGAACTAGCTTTACCTTTAGTTCAGCAATACCTGTATATGTAACCCTGCAACAAACACATCATATAGAAATAGGATAGTGTAGCTAATACTATCCAACCTGGTAAAGAGAAACACAATGATCAAACCTCTATTGCCCTGCAGCTAATACAAGACCATATACCCTGATCTTCCATCTCACATATCTATTTTTGCTCTTCTTTATCTTGAACATCCATTCGTCTCTCAGTGCTTACTTCTAGCTGGCCACTCTACCCAAAACACCTATTTGGTTCTCCTCTAAGGAATCACATCCTCATCCATGCCTAGCTCCCACTATTTCCTGGATCTACCTGTTCTGCTTCTTCAATAACTTCCTGGTCCTATGCCATAAGTGAGCAACAAGTAGTGTAAAGAAGGGAAATGATGAATTTAAGAACTTACTTACACCTTCAGTCCTCCATATGGGCGTTTGAGACTCCATGACAGCTTGTTGTCCACCCAAAATTCATCTCAGTAACTGATGCTAGTCACATCTCAGTCTGCAGATGACCGAAGTCAGTTTTCTGTGACTACCACCTTGTCGACGTCGATTTCCCCTGGCTGACACCGGTCAATATCTGCCCTAAGTCACTGACGTCGGTCTGCACATAATCGACATTGGTCCCTGTCTTGACGCCAACGCCGATTTTCCTGCTGACGTCGGTCTCTATGTTTTTCTTGTGAGACCTGACTTTTTCCTGTGAGCTCTTTTTGGATCAAATCCTTGTCCAAATCACCCTTGCTCTGCTCAGAATTCTTCTGCATCTTGTGCTGAACTCTGTCCATCACCTTCTCCTTAAAAACCAAGGCTTTCCTATTCTTGTCACTAACATCGGGTTCCTCAAGAAACATTACCTTCTTCTTCTGTATACAGAAACCATGATCCATACCTTCCAAATCCGAAAGCATATCCTTTGACTCAAGAACAAGCATCTCCTTCTTGTCTATGTGACCAAGCCTATCAAGCCACATCTCTGAATCTATAGCTGAAGTAGAAAACCCAGAAAGAGAATCAATAGTACAAGTAGATAGATAAAGCGTACCTACTTTCTTACCTCTAGCTACAACAAGTGTACCCTTGGTAACCTTCCAAGAGTCCGCTGTGAGAGTTACTGTGCAACCCTCATCACCCAAACTTCTAATAGAAATTAAATTTCACTCCAGAACTGGGACATGCATGACTTCTTTTAACACCCATGTGTTACCTGTCTACAGTTTCAGCTTCACTTTCCCTTTGCCAACAATCTGACAAGGCTTACCATCCCCTACATAAATTTCTCCAAAATCTCCCTGGACATACTCATGAAAAAATTCCCTATGTGGGGATGCATGAAAAGAGGCACCAGAATCTAAAACCCAAGATTCTACTTTATCCAAAGAACATACCAGAGTGTCCCATGTAGCATAATCTACAACGTCTGCTTCTTCTTCATGTTCTTCATGCTGATCTGTACCTGATCTGCAATCTCTCTTTAAGTGCCCTTGTTTTCCACACTTCCAGCAAGTTATTCTACCATACCTGGACTTAGATCTTCTTCCTGTCTTGGACCTAGATCTCCCATGCTCTATCTTTTCTCTTGGCCTTCCTCTGCCTTCAACACTCAGAGCATTTCTTGATGATTCACCTATGTTATTCCTGCGTATCTCTTCATTCAAGATCACACTTACAACATCATCCACTTTTAAGACTTTTGAAGGAGACACAGTATTAGAAACTGCCATTACCAAACCTTCCCAACTTTTAGGTAATGAACACAAGATTAAGAGAGCTCTAATTTCATCATCAAATACAATATTAACTAAACTTAACTGGTTTACCAAACCATGGAAATCACTAAGATAGCTATGAACAGATCCACCTTCCAACATTTGCAAATTAAATAAACACTTCATAAGAAATACCTTATTGGAAGCTGAGGGTTTTTCATATAAATTTGCCAAAGATTCCATCAACTCCACCGTTGTCTTACACTGTGATAAGCTGGAAATCATAGATGATGCAAGACTCAATCTAATAGATCCCAGAGCCTTTCGATCAAGAACCTCCCATTCTTCATCTTTCATATCTGAGGGTTTGCAAGTAACCCCTCCCAACGGTAAGTACAAATCTTTTTGATACAGATAATCCACAATCTGTATCCTCCATAATTGGTAGTTCTTGCCATTAAACTTTTCCATTCGTAGCTTACTGTCTTCTGTCATTGCTCAACTCCCACTCAAACAAAAACCCTGTGAGTACTTGTAATCAAAACACACTAACCAAATCTAATCCAATCTGTTAGTATCCCAACCAAAAGCTCTGATACCACTTGTCAGGGAAGTCCAAGAACAAACACACCTCTGTTCTGATTCCTCTTGTTGGATCTTGCACCTCAGAAAGAGCACAGTATGATTACAAAATATAAGCAATTATAAATGCAGAAATAACCAGAAACACAAATAGCTAAAATTCACCAATAGCACAGAATATGAGAGACAATACACTATCTTGTATTAACACTTTACAAAAAAGAATACAACAAAGAGCCACCACACTCTTTCACCTTACAGAGGTTTGCCACACCTCAAGTGTATAGTAATTCTTCTCACACAACACTCTCCTACACAAAAAATGGTCCCAACAACCAACTCACAAACAGAATTGGTGTTCACCTCTCCAACTCGTCAGTAATAACCCTGCCAGTTCACCAAGCACTCAAAAGTACTTCAAGTTGATCTCCCATGAACCTGCAACTTGTAATTCAATAGACCATACTCACATGTAGATCCCCTATGAGCTTGCACAACCTGCAACTCAATGATCTTATAATGGAAGCAACTTATTTGCCTTCCTTTCTATCTCATGCCTTAATTACAATACATGCCAATGGGTCTATAAATAGATCCCTAACTCAAACACTAACTTAGACTCTTAATTTAGATAATTATCCTCACAACCAAAGACTCTAACTGGCCTTTACATGCAAACACTTCGTTCACTTAACTAACTGTCCGTGTAACGAGCAGTTCTAGAACACATAGTGTTGGGGGATCAAACCAACAATAGATTACAATTGTGACAGCAATAAATGCAAAATTAAATCAGATTGACAAGTAATTAGAATAACAATAGCAAGAACAAGAGATACAAGAAAACACCCTGAAAACTTGTATTAACAAACTCTTTACAAAAGGAATACAATTGAAGAAAGCTTCTTTCTTCCACACCTCTCCTAGATGTATAGATCTCTCAATAGATCTCTATTCCTCAAGAGCTATCTCTCTCAAGAACAATCAACTCCAACAAGCTTGGATTGATTCAATTCTATACTATTCTTCACACACAATGAATTTTTCTACAATTCAACTACAAAGCTAGGAAGATCTAATTCTTCATATAGAATTAGGAGACTTGAGCATGTACTTCCAAAAAATAGTTAAACCACTTAAACAAGGGCTCTAAAAATAGTAATGCTAATAATAGAGACACAAGCTTGAGTCCACAACTCAAACTTATCATGCAAACACTCGCTTCTATCCACGGAAATAGCTTTCTAGACATGCAGGTAACCGACGTCGGTTCTTACTGCTTGTCTGTGACCGCCGTTGGCCAATTCTCTGCCGACGTCAGCATCTCTACAACTGCCTGTGACTGATGTCGGTCGCTCCTGACCGACGTCGGTGTCTGTGTAGACCTGAACCTGATAATGAATGCTCCTTGGTGAAGTTTTTAGCTCTACACCCTAACAATCTCCCACTTGGAGATAAACAGCTACACCAATACCTGTATAGCAACATCTTCTAGCTCCTCCATCTTCAACTCAATCATGAAGACCAATAGAAGTTGAATGAAGATTCAACTTCTCCTTTGTAACTGGCTTTGTTAGCATATTAGCAGGATTCCTATCTGTATGGATCTTCTCCAGCTTCAACTCACCATCTTCCAATACCTATCGTATGAAGTGATACCTTAGCTGTATGTGCTTTGTTCTTGAATGAAAGGCTGAGTTCTTAGCCAAATGGATTGCACTCTGACTGTCACTATACAATCTGTAACTCTCATGCTCCCTACCAAGCTCATCCATGAACCGTGTCATCCATATCATCTCCTTGCTAGCTTCTGTGGCTGCAATATACTCTACTTTTGTAGTTGATAAGGCAACAACCTTCTGCAACTTAGATATCTAGCTAACCACCGTTCCACTTACAGTAAATACATAACCTATAGTGCTCCTCCTGCCATCCAAATCACCTACCATATCTGAATCTACATAGCCATGTAGAGAAGTATCTGAACCTTTATAGCACAAGTGCCTACTGCTGGTTCCTCTCAGATATCTAAGGATCCACTGAACTGCTTTCCAATGTTCCTTACCTAGATTGGCCATATACTTACTTACAACTCCCACTGCTTGGGCAATATCTGGTCTAGTACACACCATTGCATACATCAAACTCCCTACTGTGGAAGAATATGGAACCTTACTCATGTACTCTACCTCATCATATGAATTAGGACATTATTCTTTACTCAACTTAAAATGTCCAGCCAAAAGTGTACTTACTGGTTTAGCATCCTGGATATTGAACCGTTTTAACACCTTGTCCACATAATCTTCTTGAGACAATATCAACCTGTGATTTTTCCTGTCTCTCTTAATTCTCATGCCAAGGATTTTCTTTGCTGCTCCCAAATCCTTCATAGCAAACGTTTGAGCTAATTTTACCTTAAGCTCTGAGATATCTTGCATGTGAGACCCTGCAACCAGCATGTCATCTACATACAACAATAGAATAATATATCTACCATTATCAAATCTCTTGAAATACACACAATGGTCTGATTGACACCTACTGTAGCCATGCTCAGTCATAAACCTGTCAAATTTTAAGTACCATTACCTAGGAGCTTGCTTGAGGCCATACAAACTTTTCTTCAACCTGCACACAAACTTCTCCTTACCCTTGACCTCGAATCCTTCTGGCTGTTCCATATATATTTCCTCATCCAAATCTCCATGAAGAAACGTTGTCTTAACATCTAGCTGCTCAAGATGCAAATCCTCAAAAGCAACCAAAGACAAAACAACCCTTATTGAAGTCATTTTAATAACAGGAGAAAAAATCTCACCAAAGTCAATACTTGGCTTTTGTGCAAATCCTTTTACCACTAATCTGGCCTTATATCACATCTGTCCATTCTCACCTTCCTTCAACCTGTAGGTTCATCTATTCTTAAGTGTTCTCTTACCAGCTGGCAATTCAACCAAATCCCATGTTTGGTTCTCTCTTAAGGACTCCAACTCCTCAACCATGCCACGCTCCCACTCACTCTTGGACTCCACTTGTATTGCTTCTTCAAAACTCTCTGGTTCTCCACCATCAGTTAGCAATAAATAAAATAAAGAAGGAGAATATCTAATTGGAGGCTTACTCACCCTTTCTGACCTCCTGATGGGTGTCTGAGACTCGTCCACAACACGCTGTCCACCCAAATTCTCTGACAGTGACCGACCTCGGTCACCTGACAGACATGTAACTGGCTGACGTCGGTTCTGCCTGACCAACCTCGGTACTTGTTCGGATGATGTCGGTCTCTGTATGGCCGACGTTGGTTTCTATCCTACCGACGCCGGTTCCTAACCTACCGACGTCAGTCTCTATGTTTTCCTGTAAGTGATTATTTATTTTTCCTGCGAGCTCATCTTGGACTTTTACCTCATCTAATTCACCATTGCTCTGCTCAGATTGATTCAACTTCCTTAGCTGATCACAATACATCACTCTTTCATTGAAAACAACATCACAGCTCCTGATTACCTTGTTAGTTTCTAGATTGCACAATCTGTAACCAAAATCATCTGAGCCATAGCCAATAAACGTGCATCTCATAGACTTAGCATCAAGCTTCTTTCTATTTTCTTTATCTATATGCACAAAGGCTTCACAACCAAAAACTTTGAGATATGAGAGATCAACCTTTTTACCTGTCCATGCCTCTTCTGGAATACCACCATCCAGAGCTGTAGAGGGTCCTCTATTAATCAGGTACACTACAGTGTCAACAGCTTGTGCCCAAAACTGTAAGGGCAAACCGGCATGCAATCTCATACATCTTGCACGCTCCATTATTGTCCTGTTCATCCTTTCAGCAATACCATTCTACTGAGGTGTCCTTAGAACCATCCTTTGCCTACAGATTCCATGCATGTAACAATAATCTATGAACTTATGACTGTAGAACTCACCACCATTGTCTGATCTCAAGCACTTTAATCTTTTACCTGTTTCATTCTCAACCATAGCTTTCCAAACCTTAAAAGTATCAAATACATCAGATTTCTTTCTAATACAATAGATCCATACCTTCCTTGTGGCATCATCTATGAAAGATACATAGTACTGTGATCCTCCAATGGAAGCAACCTAAGCCAGTCCCCACACGTCTGTGTGAACAAGCTCCAACTTGTGCCTCTTCTTAGTAGACCCAGTTTTGAGAAAACTAACCCTTTTCTGTTTTCCAAATACACAGTGCTCACAAAACTCTAGATCTATGCCTTTTAAATCTGAAAGCATACCTTTAGACTTAAGAATTGACATCCCCTTCTCACTCATGTGGCCAAGCCTTGAGTGCCACAATTTAGCATCCACATCTGAAGTAGATAATACAGAAGGAGATTTGTTAGTAACACATTACACAAATAGAGAGTACCTTCTCTCTTACCTCTAGCCATAACAAGTGCACCCTTGGTCACTTTCCAAGATTCTGCTACGAGAGTTACTGTAGAGCCCTCATCCCCTAACTTTCCTATAGAGATCAAATTTCTCTTCAAGCTAGGAACATGCATCACATCTCTCAACACCCATGTGTTGTTATTCAGCATCTTCAGCTGCACTTTACCTTTGCCAATTATTTTACAGGGCTCATCATCCCCTAGATACACTATTCCAAAATCTCCATGGATATAGTCACTGAAATATTCCCTGTTAGGAGTAGCATGAAAAGATGCACCAGAATCTAATACCCAAGATTCTATATTATTATGCAGAGAGAAAATTAAAGCATCCTGTGCAATACCTGCAATATTGGCTTCTTCCTTTCCTTCGTGCTGGTTGTCCTCCTTAGGCTTTGACCAACAATCTCTGCTTATGTGCCCCATCTTTCCACAATTCCAGCATTGTGGCCTTCTGCCATTTCTAGATTTAGATCTGCCTTTTCCCTTTGATTTGGATCTTGCTCTGCCTTTCTTGCTCTTCTCTTTCTGCCTTCCCCTGCTCTCAAAACTTAAAGCGTTCCCAGATGTCTCTTCTATGCTTTTCTTGTGTATTTCCTCATTCAAGATAACACTAACAACATCCTCTACTTTCAAAATATTTGTTGCAGATGCAGTATTACTTACTACCATCACTAAGCCATGCCAGCTTTCAGGCAAAGAACATAATATCAAAAGAGCTTTTATCTCATCATCAAACACTATATTCACTGAACTTAATTGATTCACAATACCATTGAAATCATTCAGATGAGTAGAAACAGATCCACCTTCATTCATATGCAAATTAAATAACTGCTTCATAAGATATACCTTATTGGAAGCTGAGGGTTTTTCATACAAATTTGCTAACGTAGTCATCAACTCTACCATAGACTTTGCCTGTGATAAATTGGATATCACAGTGGATGCTAGGCTTAGTCTTATAGAACCCAGAGCCTTTCTATCAAGAACTTCCCATTCCTCATCCTCCATGTCTTTGGGCTTCTTTGCAATACCTCCTAACGGTAAGTAGAGATCTTTCTGATACAGATAGTCCTCTATCTACATTCTCCAGTGTTGGTAATTTTTGCCATTGAACTTTTCCATTCTCAATTTACTTTCATCTGCCATTGCTTCTCCCACTCAAATAGAAATCCCTGTAGAAACTCCTATGAGAACCTATAATCAATACACACTACATAGATCTGAACCACCTGTTAGTGAACCTGAACTTTGATACCAATTATCAAGCTCTGAACCTATAACCAAGGCTCTGATACCACTTGTTGGGAGATCAAACCAACAATAGATTACAATTTATGCCAGCAGTAAACGTGGAATTAAACCAGATTGACAAGTAATTAGAATGATAATAGCAAGAACAAGAGATACAAGAAAACACCTTGAAAACTTGTATTAACAAACTCTTTACAAAAGGAATACAATTGAAGAAAGCTTCTTTCTTCCACACCTCTCCTAGATGTATAGATCTCTCAAAAGATCTTTATTCCTCAAGAGCTATCTCTCTTAAGAACAATCAACTCCAACAAGCCTGGATTGATTCAATTCTGTATTGTTCTTCACACACAATGAATTCTTCTACAATTCAACTTCTTTAATACAATAAGCTAGGAAGATCTAATTCTTTATATAGAATTAGGAGACTTGAGCATGTACTTCCAACAAATAGTTAAACCACTTAAACAAGGGCTCTAAAAATAGTAATGCTAATAATAGAGACGCAAGCTTGAGTCCACAACTCAAACTTATCATGCAAACACTCGCTTCTATCCACGGAAATAGCTTTCTAGACACGTAGGTAACCGACGTCGGTTCTTGCTGCTTGTCTGTGACCGCCGTCGGCTGATTCTCTGCCGACGTCGGCATCTCTGCAACTGCCTGTGACCGACGTCGATTGCTCCTGACCGACGCCGGTGTCTGTGTAGACTCGAACCTGATAATGAATGCTCCTTTGTGAAGTTTTTAGCTCCACACCCTAACACACAGGCGACCGATGTCGGTCCCTGCTAGTATGGTTCTGCTGATGTCGGCCGACTCCCTGCCGTCGCCGGTGACCTTCTGCACTGGGTCACGACTGACGTCGGTCCTGCTGCCGACGTCGGTGCTCCTGGATCTCAGCAACCTTCTTGTTCCACCTATTTTGCAAAGAGTTGAAGCTTTTAGCTCCATAACTCAACAGTTAAGAGGTGGTATGGGCTTGTAAGAAATGAGATGACTCTTGTAAGAAAAGTTTCCTACCATTTATTGGGTTGGGTAAAAAATATTGGGATATGAAATTTATATTTTCTTTTATTTCTAACACTTAATCTTGTCTTGAGGGTTTATTGGGGTTATTTTTTGGTGGAGAGAGATGAAGGTGGAGAAATATAGAATGTGAGGATATTGTTGGAAGGAGTAGGTCTTCATAGAGCTTGGGATATTATTAGATGCATGTGAAATGGAGTAGATGAGGTAGGTATTGCTTTAACATATTTTTTTTATAGAGAAAGAGATAGTTTATAAAATAATATGAAAGAAAAGTTAGGAGTAATGTTTTATTTGTGTGCTTAAAATCACTCTTCTCCTCTCCTTCAATCTTTATTAATATCTCTCTCAGATTATCAAAAGGGAAAATAAATTATATGTTTTATTTTTCTTTTTAAATTTTAAATAAATTAAAATTTGTAATATAAATTAATAATTGAAATTTGAATGTAGCTAAATAAAATAATACATCTGATAAACTTATTTATTTATAAAAAATATTCCTTTATTATATTATATTGTGACTATATAAATATTTTATTATCTCTCCTCCAAGAGAT
>JARHVA010004463.1:762500-770000 GCA_037957365.1 Torreya grandis
GAAAAGAATCAATAGTTAATATCTCAAGCCAAAAAGGTCCACATGGAAGGAACCTCTCAAAAAGATGAAGGTCACACCTGGAAGACTTCTCTAGGTGATGAATCCTATATTGAAAAAGGATTCCCAAAGTTATCAGACTTCAGCCAATACTCTCCTAATGGAAGAACCAAAGCTCAAATGTATTATATGAGAACTTCTGATAAAAGCCTTGACTAATCCAATGAAGTAAAGTTACTAAATCAGAACAATGTTGCCACTAAGTGTTTAAATACAAAGATTTCTAGTATCCAATCTAGTCTAGACCAAATATCTACTATGATGAAAAGCATAGAGCTTTACCAAAAAGGTGAACTCTCTAAAACCATTAAGGTTTTAGATAATAATGATGCATCTAGATAGAGTTAGATCATACAGAAGATGATACTGAGTCTACCCTGATTAAGCAACGACAGTCTGAAGCCGCTAGCCAACTTGATGAAATAAAAGATATAGTTGAAGAGCAGCATGAAATTAGTTCTCATATTGCTTCTGTTGAATATAAATTAGAAGAAAAATCTAGAGAAACTACTTCTAATATTGATAGTCTTGCCAGAGAGATAGTTAATTAGAATCAAAATGTTGCCTTGACTCCTGAAATCCATTACAAAGTATCAGATCATTCCTCTTCATTAATTGATATCTTTTCTACACTTGATCCTACTTATGATAGACAAAATTGGCAAAATGTGATCAAATTAAAAAAAGAAGAAATGAAAAAGGCTAAAGAGAAAAGAAAATCAGAGTCAGATAGTATAGCCGATAACATATTTCAGATTGGTATGGCAAAAATAGAAGAAATTGAGAAAGAAGGAATCTTTGAGATAGGAGAATCCTCTAATTCAAGACCTCCTCTAGATTCCCAAATTAGAACATAATCTCTAGCCATTCTTCTGGAAGTTTAATTGTGAATCTCCAGCCAAAAGTAAGGAGATGATTCATGCTATGCTTTCTTGGTCTAGTGTTAATATTTTTTGCCTTAATAAGGATCCTTGTAGTGTCACCTAGCAGATTGCCAATGGATTTATTGGTAATATCAAAGATTGGTGGGATGCTTGTAGTCAAACATTTCAATAATATTACTAGAGATCCTAAACCAGCCTCTGCTTTATGCAATGCCTTATACTCAGAATTTGTAGGCATCATAGATAATGAAAAGGTAGCTAATAAAGCCAAGTTCCTAAAGGCACAACTTTGTGACATGACTCATCTTGATGAATATATTTTCTATATGGGAAACCTGTTTTATAGTTCTAGTGAAATCTTCAACCCTACATATAAAATAAGATATGTTGAGTCATTTCCATAATATTTTTCTGCCAAGTATAAAGAAGCCATGGGTGAAGAATTATCAACAATGTCCTTCAGTAGGATAAATTAGAATATAAAAGCCATGAATGAAAAGTTGTGCTTAGAGAAAGAAGCACATAAAGAAACAATGAAGTTTCATAAGTAGCTAGGAGTTAAGTTTTGTAACTCTTTAAATGATTATTTTTGGTTGTACAAATACTAATCAGTATAGAAAATATAGAAGTAAGAAGAAGAAATAGTCTTCTCATTCTTGCAAATGTCAAGTACCAAGAGATCAGTATCCTTGGAAACTAAAAGCTAAGTTTCACAAGAAGAAGTTCTTTCCCAAAAAGACTTTTAGAAAAAGAAAACATGGGTTTTCTAAAGCTCCTATTAAGTGTTTCCTTTGCTAAGGAAATCACTATGCAAATAAGTGCCCAAATAAAGAAAAGTATTCGAAGAAAGTTAATTTTTTTCAGAGATATGATTTGCATGAAGATGATTACATTATGCTTTCTGATGATGATCAAAAATATTATTCTTTTGATATTCATTGGGATGAATTCTCAGCTTCAGAATCTAATGCTAATGAGATTAATTTTAATATGAATCACAAAGAACTTAGTTTTGATTCTACATCCTCATACTATGATTTAGAAGTAGATTTTCAAATTCATATGATTAGAGCTCAATTTTCAAATAGTCTCAATCTTTCTCAACAAATTTCATATCTAAAAGATAAGTATAATAATAATCCTATATATATGATTTCTAAAATAATGTTCTTACAACAAAAGATTGCTAACACTGAGCAACAATATGCTTTGCATCTTTCCCAATAGAAAAAGCAAAAAGAGACATTATCTAATCAATTTTCTAAAAATATTTTTGTTCGGTCTCCTAATAGTCAGGCAGCCTACTAGCCTGACAATCATGAAAGGAATACCTGGGGCACTAAGCACATTGCCTTGCTACAAACTTTCCTAGTCAGAGCTCAGGATGAATTGCAATAATTTTTAAAAGAAGAAGCCCTTGAAGATGAACAAGAGCAACTTTTTGAACAAGATCTTGCCTAGGTCATAGACCATTAATCTTCTCTTGGGGGGAATATTCTATGCCCCAATTTTTTGCTACTCAATAGGATATGGATAATAGCATTCACCAAGTTTTAGTCCATAGTACTAATAATCTTGTATGTGAGTTAACCATTAAGTGGAATGGATTTAAACCTTACAATCTAGATGTCTTACTAGATATTGGTGCAGAGATATCTCTTGCTCGATATCATTCCATTCCTATAGATATGTGGAAAAGTGATTTCCATAGACTGAAATTTAATACCAGGACTATAGTTTTTGAGTTATCTACTCATGTGCCTATTGCATTAGGGAATTATGTGTTTACATTAAAATTTGTTCAACATGAGATTCAAATATTTGATATGATGATTGGTTCTAATAATTTAACCAATTTTTATCCAATCATTATCTAGCCTCATGAGATTATTCTCGCACAGAAGTATTCTCTCTATAGGAAAGGTAGATATGAATGCAGAGTTCCTCTTAGAGAAAAGGCAAGAAAAGTTATAAATAATTACTAGATTCATCAAAAGATTAATCTTTGTCAGTCAAACATTGATCCAGTAAGTTCTAAGATTATTAATGATTGTTTCTCAAAGAATCCTCTTGCTTTCTAGCATAGAAAAAATCATGAATGTTCTATAGAATTAAAGCTGATTACAGCTGATAATGGTAGACAGATTGAACCCAAGTTCAAATCTCACCATTTATGTATGTCTCCATCTCTACATGATGAATGTCTACAAGAAATTAATCAGTTAATGGAACAAGGATTAATATATGAATCTCATAGCCCATGGGGTTGTGAAGCCTTTTATGTTAATAAAAGGTCTGAGCAAGTACGAGGGAAAAAGAGATTAGTCATAAACTATATTCCTCTAAATAAATATGTTGTTCCAATCCAACATCCTATTCCCTCAAAGGATGAAATTTTCAAAGAATTAGTGGCAACAAGGTGTATAGTAAATTTGATCTTAAGTCTAGGTTTTGGAAAATTTAGGTTGCAAAAAAAGACAGATACAAGACAACTTTCATCACACCATTTGGACAGCACGAATGGAATGTCTTACCATTTGGTTTGAAGACTGATTCAAGTATCTTTTAGCAAATGATGAATCATATATTTTTTGAATATTCTAATTTCATTATTGTATATATAGATGATATCTTAGTTTTTATTAAATCCCCTAAAGAGCATCTTGAACATTCATAATAGTTTTATAAGGTTGTGTTTAAAAATGGCCTAGTTCTCTTCGTAAAGAAAATGGTAACATTCAAGGATGAAATAGATTTTCTTGGTGTCACAATTCGATCAGGAGAAGTTACTGTTTAAGATCATGTGCTCAAAGCCATTAATAATTTTCCTGATATTTTGACTGATAAAAAAATGTTGCAGAGATTCTTGGGTTGTATAAATTATATTGTTGGATATTATTATCATATTGCTCAGGATAGAATGTTTCTAAATAAAATATTATCAAATATTTCTCCAGATTGGTCTCCAGCTATGACTCGAGCAGTCTAAAGGATTAAAGAAAAATGCCAGAATTTGCCTCCTCTAACTTTACCAAGTAATGGTTTAAAGATTATAGAAATTGATGCTTCTAATTTGTATTAGGGAGCAGTGCTCAAAGAAAAGATGGTAGATGGATCAAAAAGGCCTTATAGATATGATTTTAGTTTCTTCAAGCAAGCACAAAAAAACTATCATTCGATGCACAAGGAGATACTTGTTATCAAAATAATTCAAGCTTTCATGTTTTTTGTTAGATCAAAAAAGTTTTTAATATGATTTGACTTAAAAAACTTTATGAGTATTCTCCATGCTATAGATAATCTAAAGAAAGGATCAATCAATAGACTAGTTCGATGGGCTACTTATCTATCAAATTTTGACTTTACATTTGAACATGTTGCTAGCAAAAATAATTGTCTTGTAGATTTCATGATTCATGAGTTTCATCTAGAAACTGAGAAGATAGTCATGACTTTTATAGTTGAAGTTTGTGATGAATTTCATGAACATATATGGATAAGTGTTCCTTCAATCTCTAATCAGCTCAGAAATGAAGTTGCTCTTCTCAAGTCAAAATCCTATGAATCAGCTAATTGCATGAATGATCTAAACCTAGCATGGACTTCCTACTTCATAGAACCAAATGGCTCAAGTACTTGTTTGAAAATCATTCTCTATCATGAAGGAGATAATGATTATTGCTCAAGGATTAATAATCCTTTCAAATAATTGATATGGCGTCAAGGAACTAAATTTCTATTTCATTAGTCTACCTTCTGGCCAAGCAATAATCCAAGAAATGAATTTTTTTGGGATTCAAGTGAAATCCTTGACTATTTGTTTGAATTTTTGGATTATATTTTTCCACTCAAAGCCTCTGATGATCCCCTGGTAAGGATCCCTCCTAAACATATATGAAATATTTTCATAGCATTGAGAATTCCATTTTGTGTCAAATTTGAGCTTCACTCAGTTTACAATCAACAAAGAAATAATCATGCTTCTCAAAGGATTGTTGTTCCTCTTGTAGCACTATGGAAATGCCTCACTATTTCTCATTAGGATATCTTTCCACCGTCTCCTCTAGGACATGCCAATTGGATTCCTTTGGCACTATACATGGATCACACAGATAATGAAAGTGGAAATAATTCACCTTCTTCACCCCAAGGTGATTATGAATTTTTTGATGATGACTAATTATAGAGTCTATCTATAATCATGAATGTGGGCATGATATCCCTCTTTCAAATATTGTGTGGACCATACCACTTTATTAAAGGTGGTATACTGTCGGTTGTGTTGATAGATGCTTTTTCTAGTTGCTTCGTTTAGGTAGTGTGTGGTGGGCCCTTAACCCACTACTGTTGGCATCTTTTGTTTTGCCCATTGATCTCACTACTTGATGTCAACCATTGATCTCCTCATTCTCATGTTATAAATATGAGAGATCATTTGTGTTATAAGAAAGTGAGTTAGAGAGAAGTGAGTAGAGTAAGTCTGAAAGTCTTATTAGTCTAGCATCTGTAATATTTTAGCCATTGAGCTATAATATGGTCTTATCAACTATTGTAATAAGCTTGTAGCCTGACTATATCAATAAGAAAGTGTGATTTTATAATTTTGGTCACCTCAAGGTGATTATGAATTTTGTGATGATGACTTATTACGGAGTCTATTTGTAATCATGAATGTGGGCATGATATCCCTCTTTCAAATATTGTGTAGACCATACCACTTTATTAAAGGTGGTATATTGTTAGCTGTGTCGGTAGATGCTTTTTCTAGTTGCTTCATTTAGGTGGTGTGCAGTGGGCCCTTAACCCACTACTGTTGGCATCTTTTATTTTTCCTGTTGATCTCACCACTTGATGTCAACCATTGATCTCCTCATTCTCATGTTATAAATATGAGAGATCATTCATGTTATAAGCAAGTGAGTTAGAGAGAAGTGAGTAGAGTAAGTAAGTCTGAAAGTCTTATTAGTCTGGTGTCTATAATATTTTAGCCGTTGAGCTATAATATGGTCTTATCAGCTATTGTAGTCAGGCTACAAGCTTATTACAATAACTGATAAGACCATATTATAGCTCAATGACTAAAATATTATAGATGCCAAACTAATAAGACTTTTAGACTTACTCTACTCACTTCTCTCTAACTCACTTGCTTATAACACAAATGATCTCTCATATTTATAACATGAGAATGAGGAGATCAACGGTTGACATCAAGCGGTGAGATCAATGGGCAAAACAAAAAATGCCAATAGTAGTGGGTTAAGGGCCCACCATGCACCACCTAAATGAAGCAACTATAAAAAGCATCTGTCGACATAGCCAATAGTATACCACCTCTAATAAAGTGGTATGGTCCACACAATATTTGAAAGAGGGATATCATGCCCACATTCACTATTATGGATAGACTCCGTAATTAGTCATCATCACAAAATTCATAATCACCTTGGGGTGAATAAGGTGAATTATTTCCACTTTCATTATCGGTGTGATCCATGTATAGTGCCGAAGGAATACGCATGACATGTCCTGGAGGAGTGGGTGGAAAGATAGCTTGATGAGAAATAGTGAGGCATTTCCATAGTGCTACAAGAGGAACATCAATCCTTCAAGAAGCATGATTATTTCTTTGTTGATTGTAAACTAAGTGAAGCTCAAATTTGACATGAAATGGAATTCTCAATGCTATGAAAATATTTCATATCTATTTAGGAGGGATCATTACTAGGTGATCATCAGAGGCTTCAACAGGATATGGATAATAGCATTCACCAAGTTTTAGTCCATAGTACTAATAATCTTGTATGTGAGTTAACCATTAAGTGGAATGGATTTAAACCTTACAATCTAGATGTCTTGCTAGATACTGGTGTAGATATATCTCTTACTCGATATCATTCCATTCCTATAGATATGTGGAAAAGTGATTTCCATAGACTGACATTTAATACCAAGATAGTAGTTTCTGAGTTATCTACTCATGTGCCTATTGCACTAGGGAATTCTGTGTTTACATTCAAAGTTGTTTAGTATGAGATTCCAATGTTTGATATGATGATTGGTTTTGACAATTTAACCATTTTTTATCCAATCATTATCCAGCCTCATGAGATTATTATCACACAAAAGTATTCTCTCTATAGGAAAGGTATATATGAATGCAGAGTTCCTCTTAGAGAAAAGGCAAGAAAAGTTGTAAATAATTCCTAGATTCATCAAAATATTAATCTTTATTAGTCAAACATTGATCCAGTAATTTCTTAGATTATTAATGATTGTTGCTTAGAGAATCCTCTTGATTTCTAGCATAGAAAAACTCATGAATGTTCTATAAAATTAAAGTTGATTATAGATGACAATGGCAGACAAATTGAACCCAAGTTCAAAGCTCACCAATCTTTGATATTACCAATAAATCCATTGGCAATCTGCTAGGTGACACTACAAGGATCCTTCTTAAGGCTAAAAATTTGAACACTGGACCAAGAAAGCATAACATGAATCATCTCCTTCCTTTTGGCTGGAGATTCACAATTAAACTTCCAAAAGAATGGCTAGA
>JARHVA010004463.1:775000-845000 GCA_037957365.1 Torreya grandis
GGTTGTCAAACATATCACAACCTATCTCAACTAGGGAATGCCACATCAACTACCTATTAAACATGCCCATCACTTAGACTTGGCAAAGATGATTGGGTGAATTATATATATCTAATATTGAATGGTAGCATGACAAGTGGGATATACAAATTAATATTGGGGATAGTATGGAAGGAGATCAATCAATAGGCAATGGTCATGTGTCCAAATTGTGGTCCTATTAGCAATAATAACCCCTTTCATAGTGTGAGAAGGGGACTAATATTGTGTTGACACATGGCATAGTAAACATATGAGCTCTAATCATAAATAGTCTTTCAAGATTGAGTAACTAAATGATTGTTCTTCATTATAAAGTGTTTTTATTTTCTTCCCATTGTGAATGTGGGATGAAATTCTTAGGGTGAGTGTAGTGAGCTTGATGGATGTTACATGAATAGAACCTAATTTTAACGACCTCAAGGTAAGGATAGATTGAGATCATATGAAAACATTATGAGGAACCTAGTTTTATCAAAGAGCCCATCTTAAAGCATATGATCTTGATTTAGGGGTTTAAACCCAATCTTAGTGGGACAAAGAGTTTTCCAAGGACCATAGGAAGCTTTAATGGGTTGCCAAGTATCAAATAATGGCATGAATCCTATGGAAAATAAAATCATGACACATTGCATTCATTTATGAACCTAGGATAGGTATTCAAGCCAAAATAATTAACTAAGTGTTGAAAAAGGGGCCTAAGGGGAGAATATACTTATAAAAGTAGAAAATTCCATGATGAACCTAATTTTGGCACATAGATTCCACCACTTAAGAGTTTATTTGCATCTAAATTGGCACTAGTTAATGCAAATTTGATGGCCTATCTCATCAAATCTAGGAATAGATTTTATAACTACATTGACTTGCATAATCAATGGCAAATAGAGTGGATTGGTATGAAAATCATGGAATAATTTAACTCTAACTTTAAAAATGGTGAGAGATGATATAATCTAGCCCTATTCATCAAGGAAGTGATTGTAAATGAAGAACACATAGAAGACAAGTTACAGGCTTAGGAGGATGTGGCAAGAATTTAATTCAAGAATGGATTTAATAATCCTAAAATGATACCCACTACCTTAACCCCCCTTCCCTTGTCATCATCAAATTTGTAAATTTACTAATAGTAGGTAAGATCGACTCAAAACCCTAAGCTCTAGATATTTTGCCTATAAAAACAAGAATAATTTTCATTATAAAGGAACTTATTTTTAGAATATACATAATGTAGAAATTGACCCATCCTTAATCCCTCTTTTGGGTATGACTAAACTCTACCCTTTTGTAACTCTAGATTCAAGCCTTTTAAATCAATACAAACTAAAATATACCTTCTTCAAGTTGATATTTTTATGTGAGTTTGATTCTTAGTTGAGATACATATATGATATAAGTTTTTATTTCCTTTGTTTTCACCTTTATATTAGTAGGTTGAGTTCATACAGGTCATATGTTATGCTGAAATTGTCTATGATAGTGAATTATTATGGAAACTAGTTGATTGTGTTTGACACAAAACCTTTTAGTGATTCCTTTAAGTTTTATACATAGAATCACAACCCTCATATGAAAAATTGATTTATGAAGAATCTAGTTTGAAGAGAGTGTAAGAAAGTTTTAGTCTATATTGAGTCATAGTGTGTTATCAATAGGCTAATGTAAACAACATAACACATTTGGTGCATCTCCTTTCTTAGATCCTAGGTTTAATTATATTCTCTTTCTCCCTTTTCCTTATAAGTGTAATATTTTAGTGTTAGCCTTAGGTGATCCATTAGGTTAATTCATCCCTCTTCAAAGGTTTACTATAACCATAGGTGACCCAAAACCTTAAGGTGTTCTCATTATATCCATTGGGTGAGGAGATGTGAAAGACCTCCTTAAAGCGTGCAACTCAACATGATAATAGTTTATGGTACACCTGATGGGACCTCTACTAAAATCCATTGAGTGATAAGGTTTTGGATAATAATTTTGTGATACTCTTAGCAATCTTCAATGTTGAATACATTAAATAAACACTTTGTGCTTCTAAATAGTTCTAATCTCCAGTAAACTAGTCCCTAAGTATTTCATTCCAAGAACAATAAGAGCTTCTTTAGAAGGTAATTTCTAGTTTGTCTAATTTTCTACACCATCTAGAAGAAGATTAATTAGATAATCCATGTCTACTATAAGAAGATATAGAGATCTTAGATAGCCTTCTTCAAGAGCTCAATCTACACCTCCTTTTGGTATATTCCCTTGCCCAAGAGAAGGATTCCTTCTAGTCCCTTACATGTTTATCCCTAAAAATTAGGACTTTGTTCCTTTCAATGGAGGAATTCCATTAAATATTTCTTAATAAGACTATATAACCATTGAAAACCTTATGAGTATTCCCTATTTCACTACAATGGATACTACCACACATATAGAGCACATTAAAGATACTACTAACATCTATTTAGTACATCATGTTATTGAGGAGAATAATATTATTAGGATTCTAGATTATCTATTAAAAGGCAAAGATATTTAATGGTATAGGATATTATAACCTAGTTATATCAACTCATGGGATGAGTTAAGAGAAGATCTATGTAAGTAGTTTGAAGACAATTAAGATCATCTATCCTTGGTTGAATAGATAATCACTATTAAGAGATGTGCACATGAGTGCATGGCATATTTTAATCTTAGAATTTAGAAAACATGGGATAGTACTTCACTCTTTTTAAGGCCTACACCTAAGTATGCTTTTATCTATCAGCTTAGAGCCTTTAATAGTGATATCTTTGTGATGATCCAGCCAATGGGTGGTAGAATATTAATAGATTTTTATGAGGTAGTGATTAGGGCTGAGAATAATCTTATACATGCTATAAATTTTTCACCAAGGCCTCCAATGTCCATTTTTTATAAATACAACCCACTTTTCCACCTCAAACACCCACATTGACACATATTCTAGTGTCAACTAGCCAAACCAAGCCAAGATGAATCTACCCATAGCCTATCAAATCATATTTAAGAGGTTAATATCCTTATTTGGACTTTTGGGAATAATATGGTTATTCTTGAAAGGTAGTATGCTCAAAATTATATACTTTATTAAGTGCCTCATCAACTATTTCAACATATAATACCTCCATATCAAGGACATTATCAACCAAAAAGGCTACCATATCATGCAAATATTCAAGTACAAGGCCAAATTACTCCTACAAATCCTTATAAATATTTTAAAAAATATATTGTTAGCACATATAAAGCCTCAGTCCCTATCCAAAATAAATTAGTATAGTATTATGAATGTGCTTTCCCTATAATCTTCCCCACAACCAAACCACTTTTCCTAATGGTGTCCTCAACCAAGCATTGATGGTGAAAAGCATAACATAATATTAATAAAGACAAGTTGAGGCATCACCATAAAAATAGGATCCTCAAGAGTCAAATAAGAGTGATGATACACTTCTAAATTGGCAAGGGTATAAGTATTATGGAGTGATTCAGTTACAAGGTTAGAAATAGGCTTCCTTTTCTTATGTGGCAGCTAATACTAGGTCTAATAAAAAGGATATTTATATATATAACTATAAGTTGGTAAGTATATTATGTCATCTTCTCTAGTGTCATAATAGGTTTATATTCCTACTTTAGTACTAAGGGTACAATAAATCCAAAATAATTAGACTTTAGGAGGTCGAGAACATCCCAAAATCCATTCTCAATTAGCGCAAGTGTAAGAAGCTATTATTGTTTCCAAAGTACAACAAAAGGTTATTATTTCCCCATTTAATATTCTTGAGCATATGAAGAAAGTCAAAATGAATATAACCAAGTAGGAATCCTTGTCCATCCCAAGATAAAAAGACCAATTACAAGCAGATTTGTCTAACATTAGTCTTTTAGAAGGGTTATCACATGAATGACCAGAAGTAGTACTCAAAAGCACCCCTAAATAAAAGTAAGGTCAGATAAATAAAGTTGTAAAACTCCACCATTATATGTTTCTTTGATAATCAAAAATCATTTATTAGATAATTACATGATAGATTCAGGGGCTAGTAACTTAGTGATGCTTAAATAGATAGCAGACAATTTGGGTTTGGAATATGAGCCACTTAATAAAGGATTAGTTCATCTAGATGGAATGACCATTAAGACTCTAGGTGTCATAAATTGTTTGGACCTCACTTTAAGTACTCTAACTTTTCCATTCCCTAAGATGTTTTCATAATTAATCTCCCTGTTTACTTTCCTTTATGCCTTTTTAAGGACTTTACTTCTAATATTGGAGGATACCTATAATCTTATTTGTCTCATATGATCTTTAGAACTAGGTATGGCACTAAATACACCATTAGGTCTAATCCAATTGCTAGGAACTATATTGAACAATATGTACCAAATGAATTAAATGTTAATTATACCATCTTCAATAAGAAGACCATCCTACTAAGAAAGATCCAAGTACACCCATTGAAGGCACACCTAATTTGTTGTTTGATGGATGGGGGAAGACCATCATGAGTTTGATCCTTATAGAATCATTAAAGATGTTGGTATAGGTAACTATTACTTACATAAAGAATATTTTTTTGTCATAAATCTAATGAATATTGATGAACATGGTGGAGTTTGGTAGATGCCCTTTAATGGATCTATAAGTAGACATGGAGCAAGAGGGGGCATCATGTTGGTGTATCCCTTGAAGGATAAATATTTTTATGCTATGAGATTTTATTTTAACTACACAAACAACTCAACTGAGTATGAATCTCTCATGCATGGTCTTAAATGGGCCAAAAAGAAAGGAATTACACATATGTAAATAACTAGAGAAAATGAGCTAGTGGTGAACTAGGTAAGAGGGAAAAACATGACCAAAAGTCTATTATTAAAGTCCTATAAACATATATTTTGGGACCTCATAGAATACCTTGAATCATTTAACATGTAGTCCATCCCAAGAAAACTAAACAAATAAGTTGATAGACTAGCTATTATTAGTGCTCAGTTTGACATTTATGATGATATCAAAATGAAAAAAGCATAAAAACATATCAAGGTGGTTGTAAGGACTTCCAAACCTAATAATTACACCAATTGGTAGGTGTTTGATAGTGATCAATATATTATTATTTTATTTTAAGGAGAAGCTAAGTTTTCTATAAAAAATCAAAATAAATTATAGCTATAATATGATGACCGTGTTATTTTTCTAAAGTTATAAAAAATTATAATGGGTTTGATCACATTTTAAATCATTTTTAGTGATGATTATTAAGTTAGGGGAGATAAATTAAACATGAATGTCAAGAAATATAACTATAAAAGAGTTTCCATCTTCAAGGGTAAGATTATCTAACTTGGTAATATATGTAATGAAGAGGAAAACATGCATTTTTCAAACTCTTCTAAGAGTTTGAAGATATATTTGCATGGGATTATAGTGATATCAAAGGGTTTGACCCTATTTTTTCATAACACACTATAGAGTTGGATTCTAATTCTAATAGAGTTAGGCAGAAATAGAGGTCCATAAACCCCAAGATAAATCCCCTCATGAGGAAAGAATTGAAAATGTCGATAGAGGCTATGATCATCTTTCCAATGAATCATTTATATTGTGTTGTAAAAATGGTCCCTATTAGAAAGAGGAATGGATAGATAAGGTTGTGTGTTAAATTTAGGGACCTAAAATGAGCCTCATTAAAGGATCAAAAACCATTGCCTTCTATAGAGCAAACCCTGTAAATGGTGTTAGGTGTAGAACACTTTTATTTATTGGATGGTTATTCTAGATACAATCAATTTTTTGTGAAAGAGGAGGATCAGTTCATGACAACCTTCACCACCAAATGGGGAACTTATGAATATATAAAAATTCTCTTTGGTTTATCCAATGTAGGGGAAATTTTCTAAAGAACCATCAATATGGCATTTTCGGGACTAATCAATAATATTCTACTTGTCTATCTTGATGATATTATTAATTTATATTTTATGCACACCATAAAAATTGAATGAGGTAGCCTCTAACATTTTGGGATATCTATGTAAATGAAGTTCCACTCTAGGGCAAAAGTTGTAGGTATATGGTTAAAAAAAATAGTTGGTGGAATATCAGGTTGAACATGTAGATCATTTAACTAGGTAAATGGATGGCATGTGAAATATAAAATAAGTAAACACTAGGTGAGTTTTTTGGGCAGAGAATTACTCTATGATGGGTAGATCTTAAAAAAATCAAAAAAAGAAGGGAAGATAAGTTATAAAAGAAGGTCATATGTTCTCAAAGGGTAACTTCTAAGGTTATTTCCTTAGTGGATGAGTATCTCCAAAACCAATTCTTCTTGTTTGTAACTACTGAACACTTATGAACAAACATGGTTAAGAGGTCTAATGAATTAGGTATAAGAAATTTAGTGGTCTCATATTAAGGGTAATCTCTTTAGAGTTTTTATTTCACACCCTTATTTGAGATATAATATATCATACCATGAAGGTATCTATCATAGCCACAACATGCACTTAGAAAACTATACCATATAGAGATACTCCTACACACCTTAGAATATCAATGCAATCTAAAATAATTTCTTAAATTCAATGAGATTAACTAAATTTTAATAGTTTTTGCACATCTATGATTGGTATATATATCAGTGACATCAATCAAGATTATCTTTAGCTTTTTCACACTTAAAAATTACTAAATTGACATAGATGAAGAAGCTAAAAATTTTAACACAAAAAAGGGAAGAGAAATAACCAATATAGTTGCATGACAATCAATGAATTGATTTATTTTTATATTGATCAAAAATATAACCCTTTAAAATAATGTTTTACATGTATTTATAAACTTTGGAAAGGGGTTACCTCATCATCTAAGTGTACTAAATCTTGATATTATATTAGAATAAAGATAAATTAAGTTCTAGTTCAATGCAAAATTTCATGTTACAACTCATAAATTATAATAGTTATAGAATGTGTGCATGCTATAAAAATACTTCATTTAATTATAACTTGAATGAAATGAAGCATAAATAGATATAGTTATCTTGAATAAATAATACATGAAAAATTGCATACAAAATTGATATTAAAATATCTATGGTTTGCTCACAATGGGAATCTTGATAGTTGAACTGGTAGATGGAGGCAATGTTGAAACTAACACACTTTCTAAACTAGTAGATGGGGTGGAACTAGACTTTCTCTTCACCTCCATCTCTTGGTATTTTTTATATCTGACAATGTGTTACACACTTATTATGCTCATATCAAAAATATATGGTCTATTAACCTTGTTAACTAGTGTTATTAACCTTGAATGCTTAAATTTTGTAGCTCTAAAGCTTATCTGAAAGATCTCCACTTTTATGGGCTTATTCCTCATAAAACTTTACTTAGCCTTAATTTCTTCCAAAGTTAACCATTGTAGACTTTGATTTAATTTTACTCTGGCTTCATGAAGTAGTTGATCATAAATAGATCTCATCACCAAATTTCTAGTGCCATCCCATGCATTCGTCAACTCTAATTCATTCAAAATTTGTACTACTCACTTTTCTTGTTTAGTTATTTTTTAGACTAAGGTGTCAATAGATGTTATCCACATATTTGATTCTTGGGTTTGAATGAAAACTAAATTCAATGAATTTTCCACTTCCAAGGGTGACATCAAGTCTACATGGATGAAATCCTTATTTGGGTATATAAAACCAAAAAATTTAATGTGGCCTCATCTTCTTTCAAATCTTTGAATAGATTGGATGTTTGAGTTAAATGAGGGGCCAATTATGTTCTTAAGGAGCCAATAATGTCTAGTATCTCATACAACCTTAAGGATGAATTCTAAACATCATGCTCAATCTTAGAGGGAACATGAATGATCTATTGTTTTCTTTGATGATCTCCAATTCTTTCTCCAAATCTTTCCTCACTTGCTTAGTACCCTCATGGATTGGTAGCAAGGTTTCAGTATGGGTATGCATATATGAATTAAAGTCCTCAATGAAAAGGGATTTCCCCATTTTTCTATTACATCTTTTGTAAGGATAGTATACATCTTCCCTTTCTTCTAGAATCAAGCTTCACTTGATGTTGTCCTCTAATTTTCTTTTCTTCACTCTTTGTACAAAGCTAGTAAACTTATCAAATAATGAACTCACAGTGGGTAGCTCATTTATATTTAGGTTTGTCCTCTTAGAAGCTAATGCTCATATTTCTTTGGCCTAATTTGGAAGTGTTAATTTTGATGGTTCTACTAGTTATGCCTCTATCTAGATATCTTTTGAAGACTTAGTCTTAGGAGTCATATTTGGCATGGAAGCCTATATTATTTTTTACCAGTTTACATTCCCCAAATGTGGCATTGGGTGGAAAATTTAGACAAGCTTATTCCTTATAGTTTTCTTAGTGGATACCATTGTCATGGTCTGAATTTCTCTTGAGGAAGGCATGGGTGAACTCAATTACGTAGAAGACACTAACAAGTGAGTGTTGGGTCTATTGGTAGTAGTAGTAATATAGGTGGAAAACAAAATAATGGTTATAGAAATGGGTATGGAGATGGGTCCAGATGATGGTAGTGACACAATAGGAAAAGAAGTGACAAATGAAAATGTGTAAATATAAGGGTGGCCTAAGGGATTAGTAAGAAGTAAACCCTTACCTAATTGGTCACTCTCAAAGGGTGCCTTTATTTTGAGCCCTTGCAAGCTCAAAAATTTAGCTTGATATATTTATTATTCATATTCTTCATCCATTGGTTGATCTTTAGTCGAGGGTACTATCTATTCATTAGGGCCCTCTATAGACTACACTTGAGGCATTCCTACCTTGTACTTCCTCTTGTAGCATATAGTTTCCCTCTTAATTGGAGGATAAACTACATTTTTGGGTATAAATATGGTATTCCACATTAGATATTATAGTTGACAAGGATATAGTAGTAGGTGTAAGGTCCTTTGAGTTAAAGGAGTCTATACAGATAGGTTCCTCTTCCTTCCTAAGAGAGCTCTCATTTTCTTGAATTATCCCTACCTAAATTTCCTTTTTTACTTCCCTCAATTCAACTATGGGTGATTTAACATGAGAAGTGTTTTCTTATGTTCATCTTGTAGATTTTGAAGTTTCCCCTCCACCCTGCTCTTGTTCTATAGCCATCATCATGATGGGTGGATTTTGGGGCTCTTGGTTTTGATCATGTAGTTGTTGAAGGGGTCTATTATTCCAAAATTCTAAATAAGTCCATCCTTATGGTGGTGGGATCCTTTATTATTCTTGATCAATTTTTATGGAAGGATCTTCTTAAATTTCCTTGAGTAAATCTTTATTTACTCTAGCTATCATATCCCTATCTAAGACTTGGGCATCATCTTTTGCATTTAGAAACAATAAATTACATTCATAGATATCATGTTTATACTTAATGCCCAAATTATGAACATGTTTTTATACCCACCATGGGGGTCCCAATCTTTATGGGGCAAGGTAGCCAAGGCATAGGCTTTCTTAGAATTTCTAGTGTAAGGAAATTACTTAGATGATTCGTAATAGTAGAATAATAAATGACATAATTAAGAATAGAATAAGTAGATCCAAAATAATAATTGATAAAATAATAGAATATTTTAATATTTTAATTGAGCCACTTAGAATGGGAAACCTCCATAGTAATACAAGAATAGTAGAATTCACAATATCATGATAAAAGAATAACCACTACCTCTTATATATACTCCACTTAGACATGGTTATTCCATAGGCCAATCATACTAAGAACATCAATAAATGTAACAAACTACTATGAAGATGTGTAATCTACATGTCAACCACACATATCCCCAAATACACTATAGGTTAAGGGCATAGCATGCCCCTCCACTTTAAAACAACATTGTCCTCAATGTTGAATCAAACCAAGATGTTTCTATAAGAATGCTTCATCTTCCCATGTTGCATCTTCAGAATGTAAGTACTTTCATTTAATCAAATATTACTTAATGGATTTAGTTTGAATTTTCTTAGTGTGCATTGAAGGATCCCTTTAGGATCTATAATGACTCTTCCTTCTTCCTATAATTTAGGTAAATTAGTCTGAGTAGAAAATCTATGTCTAATTACTTTATTCAAGCAAGATACATAGAATACTGAATGCATGCAAATGATTGGGGGTAATTTTAACTTGTAAGCCATACTACCAATTTTTTGAAAGATCTGGTAAGGGCCATAATATTTAGGTGATAGCTTGTTATCCTTTTTCTATTACTTTAAATACATCTACTTATATGGATATAAATACACAAAAACCCAATCACTTATGTCAAGATATCACTCACTGTGATGTTGATCTAATTACTGATTCATTCAAATTTATGCCTATTAATGCCTAAATCTCTCACTCTCAATTAATATCTTCTTATGGGAGGATTTATATATGTGTGACTAAATGGTAATCTGTAAAGTAAACTCCAAAATTTTAGAAACTAGCTCTTAAAATAGTTTAGGGAGGAAAAAGGTAAGAAGGAAATGTAAATAAAACCAAAGTAAAACTATCTAAGGCAATGCACTAAGATTATTAATATATAAAACTAATATTACATAAATTATCTTAAAATTTTAACACATTACAGATGGTTTAAAAGAGCATATGCATGATTTAAAGCCTAAAACATAAACAAAAACTAGCACTATAGAAACAAAGAATAGAAATAATAGATAGTAATAGATTCCATTTAATTTGACATAAAACACCACATCCTCTTCACTTTTGGGTAGAGCATAGAATAAAAAAGGACCAAAGGCATAGTATATAATATTCAATCCTTCCCATGATGGGAACCTATTAAGGTTATGAAATAAAAATAAACAACTACTGATATTTCTATTCAAAACTAAACTGTTATAATGGTTTCTCTTTGATAATAGTCATAAAGATAAAAACTATTCATCAACTACTAGCTATTTATAAAATAATTAAGCCTAAAATATATAAGCACAAAGTCCTCTTAAATAAATGACACCTATAACCTAGCATGCATACTCATTATGAGGCTATTGTAACTGAAATGGGGAGCTTTGGTTGATGAGTAAATTTAGCTCTCAAATCCTACATATGGTGCAACCTTCATGCTTCATGATTCTTATGATGCTTAAAAGAAGTGTTGTTTTAATGCATGATTCCATTTAAAACTACCTCTATAATTTTTTTTATAAATGGGGCCCGCTCCCTTTTGCCAATGGCACTACTCAAAGATCTAACAGGAAAAAAAATGCTCTTGATGAGTGTTCAGATGATGCATGGCATATCAAAGAGTGACATTATCCTTTAAATCCCTTTTTAACTAGAAACACATAGAGCCACCCATGGCAAGTTGGTTCTACTTCTATGGAATTTAATAACTCCTTCACAAAGAATGAGAAAAGGGTGCCACATGGAAGGTTCACTTCTTTCATGTTATAACTGCATTGTGGGTCCTACCCATTACTTTATCGGTTAATGGCATGCCAAATATTTGTAGGAGCACCATGATGATATGTATAAATTTGTCACTAATCCTAGAAAATCTATAAGCTTTTTTAGTAAGAATGAGCATTGAGGTGCTATATGGTACCAATAGATGGAGTTGAGATAGCCAAAACTAGATTGGGGAACCCAGTCGATATCCAAATCATTAAAATTCACCAAGAAAGCCCATGATAAAAAGCTAATTTCCCAAAAATAATTCAAAACATGGATTATGATTCATATTTCTTGGTGACTTATAAGGGAATCCACTTACAGATGGAAGAACCCAATTTTTTTGTTTCACAAACTAGTTGAAATAAAACTAAAAAAGGGAAGCCCCCTAAAACCTACAAATTCTAAAGAGAAACCTTTAAAGGTGTCCACTCTTCCTCTTTAGGTTGAGTATTATTCTTCAAAAATTCAAAGTCTCTATCTAGATCAATGATCTCCTTGAAGGATATGCTACTCAATCCTTGTACCACCACCTGCATCTAAAATTCAAGTTGGGTAAGAGGCTACAAAACAGTCTCCACTTCAAATATGCTTGGTGCTTGATTGAGATCCATAAAGATGGTATGGTAATTCTTTTTTTTATTAGCATATCTTTTATTTTATTCTCTGAGATGATCATTTTGTCAATGAGTAATGGGGAAGGGAGTCCTAATTGTACCATCTATTCAATATGTCCCTTCATATCCTAAACCACTTTTTTATACACAATTAAAAAATGCCTTGCATTTAGATGTTGCTTTGTTGTAGTTTGGGAAGTCATTCACCTTCACCACCACTTGCCTTTGGTTTTCTACCCCTACTTCTTGGATTGTCTCATCTATCATACTATACATATTTTTTATTAGGATCTATGAGTCTATAATGAACACAAGCATTGATTTCAAGTTTGCATCTATATTATTTATTTTTTATGAATATGAAATTTATAGTTTTTGGATGATGGAGAGGATGCCTATGGTTTGGGAGTGGGTAGCAAGGTCATTCTTCAACTACTAGATCTCCTAGTCCTTGGTTGAGGACTCCTACTACATCTATTATTGTATCTATTATTGCATACTTTTAGAGTTCAAGAGACTCCTATGGGTTTGTGTGAGCTCTATTTCCTTTTCATGTAGCTTATTTTCTATGACTTGTTTCTCCTTTTTTATGCCATTAATTTTAACCTTTAGCTTTATAACTTGGATTTGTAGCTAGATCCTTTGATTAGCTTCTGATTGGAAGCTCTCAACTATGATGTGGCTTTATAGGTTGGACCTCATTTTTGTGGGTTCCACATCTTTGTCCTTGGTCTCTACATTCATGTGGTCAATAGTAGCTTTGATTCTTGTGATTTCCTACTCCTTATTCTCTAACTAATGGTTGACCATGAGATAGTCTGTTATGATAGACTTTTGGGTCTCCTTCATGAGTTCAACCCTATCATGTGGCCTAACCTAGATGAGGTCCATTATAATATCATGGATCGAGTAATCCCTTTATTACATCTATTATTTTGGGTTGATTATTTGTGCTGCCATGTGTGTAGTAATCAAATATTGATGTATTAGTTCAAAGAATGATTGCATATATAGTGTCATCAGTGCCTTGGCCATTTTTCCTCTTCTTTTATTTACCTAGGGATCTTGGGCTTTCATTATAGTCTTCAAATACTAGTAGGAATGATCCTACGATGGAATAATTTCCCCCATGAAGGGGGATCCATGTGGTATTCCAAAAGGAATGGTCACTTGCTACTAGACATTATTCCCCTAGGGATGAGTAGGTGAAGGGTTAGGGTATAAGGTGAGAAAGGTATTAGGTTGTGGGGAGGGGTGGTCAAAATTTTCACCATGATGGATGTAGATGTGGTGGATGAAGGTAGAGGAGTGAAGACCAATGCAAGTGAGGTGATTATTTGGGTAGAAGAAAGTAGTGTAAACTCAGTGGAAATGGTAGAAGGTGAAGATAAAGTGAATAATGAAGCATAAGTGGATAAGAGAGGTTGAGTGAAACATACTTTATTTTTCTTAGGTTTAAGAAGAGGTCTAGAAGCTTGTGCCTCAACTTCAGGCTAAGTTGACCTTACTTTTAATTGCTCTGAAGCAACTTTTTATTATTGTTAAAGAGTTAGGTATAGATTATGTGGCTAGGAAAAAGGCCTATGTATTACAAAAATTTCCTTCTCTTTTTTTAAGGGAGTTTCTTCTTCTTTTTTGATTGAAACCTCCTCTTCATCTCGAGCTTCTTCCTCATGATGCACATCCCAAAATTTCTTAAATTGCTCATCAAAATCCAAGTCCTCAAAATTAATCTTCCTTTAACCAATTTCTTACCTATAATTCTAATATTCATCCATTTTCTCCTTGCTTCATCCCCTATGGATGAGTTGTGCCCCCAAACCCTTGGTCATATTCTTTACGAGATCAAAATCTAGGACTGGTTTATAAAAAAACTTACATGGTGTGTGGGTGTCTAAAGGGATCTTAGATAGATTGACATAGTGTTTGATGTCATCCTCCATTGGTGATATCCAATCATCAAAATATGGTCAAGGATCATGAATAAAGGGGGTAACATTCTTTAGAGTGGCTATGTGACCTACAAGATCATAGCTCTATTGGTTATTGATCTAATTTAGACCAAGCTCTATTAGCTTAAATGCAATTAGATGCTCTTGTGACCTCTTTATAACTGTAATACCCCCTCTTGAGAAGGGGACATCATATATGGATTTCTTCTTCTAGCCTACACCATATATTGAGTCCACCACATCAATTAGAGGGCCAACTATAGGGCTAAGGTTCTATCTATGAGCATGCATGGGATCTAAAATAGTTCCTCCTTGAACCTATGGACTTTGATGAAAGTAGTTTCAAAGAACAAATTAACTAATATTTTATAGCCAGTGAGACATGATCTTTGACAATCTATCATTTTGAAGGTGATAACTTCCTAATTGAGGTTAATGAAGATTAGAGATAAGAAGCACTCTATAAACTCATGATAATCCTACATGGCTGATAGGATGTGGGTCCATGTAGAGGTAGGGATAATCATGTGAGGATATATGCCCATCTCAGTTGCATTGATAGTGAATTATGGCGAAAATAGTTGATAGCTATGATATAAGATCAGGTGGAGGAGGAAAAAATAATTCTTGAAGGTATTCTAGGCCAAAACATTTACTAGTTAATTATGAATGGCATCAATGATGGCATCTTTGAATTCCATGGTATATGCATTCTCATGAACATTAGCATCTGAGTCCATTTTTAAGATGAATGCTAGCATGGAAATGGTGTATTTCATATCTTTTGTTGTAAAGCTTGAGAGAACAATGGGCAGAGGTGGCACTTCCATGTAATTACTATGGAGAGTTGAGTTAAGGAACTTTAGCTTATGAAAATGAGTGTACCATACATTATGTAGGCTCTTTATATCACATATGGCTATGCTTGGGTCATTATGAAATTAGAGAATCTCCCTCACTACATCAGCACTAATGTCCACCTTTAGGTGGTTGCCTAAAATAATGTTGATGTTGGGGTCATATCTCTATACATATAGGACAATGATTTATGGCCATGAGTGCATTAGAGGCACCATGTATTGGGCCAAGGTAGAGCTCTATATCATGTAATCAAATGAATCAAAGTATTTATTTTGAAATTTTTTTAGCATATGGGCATGGGTACGCTCTCTCAAATTCTTTGTGTTTTTAGTCAATTTGGGATCAAATATCCCATCTACAAAGTTTAGGACTAATATTGGGTCCTTACAACTCCCCTTTATGACACTCTTGATGTTTGACATTCTGGGATTCAATTACATGAAGGCAGAATCATATGATTTACTTTCTACAAATTATAGGGGAAGATCCCCTTGACTACCTGATCTATGAGTCCTTTATTTCCTAAGATGTCTAACACTAGACAAGGATCTAGAATTTTCCATCTTATAACTCTTCTCAATAATCCTATCTTCACTCCAAGTAAAAAACCATATATTAGTTTTCTACTCATAATTATTCACAATTCTTTACTTAATTATTCACTCGAGATGGTCTGCTTAGCTTGGTGTTCTTGAAAAATCTTAGGTGATTAAGTGTTTGGATTGATGAGAAGAGGGGTAATTATAGGAAATCACTCCTAGTGTGATCATCATGTAGCCCATTTTGAATTTGGTTACCCATAAATGAGAATGGAAGCACACATGGTTGAGGAGCCACTCATAAGATATTTTGTGGTGATCCTTATGGGAGATTATGCAATTGGGAATGCCTAACATTAATTATAGGGGAAGTACAATAGATAACTATCTATTAGTGGGTGATTAAAAAATAATGAGATCTAAGGCATGGATGCTTGGCAATGGGATAAACAAATTATGCCATTGACAGTTATTTTTAAAAGGAAATAACAAGAAGTGAGGGAAACCAACTAACAAAAGGGACACTAACTAACTATGTACAAGGTAAATCTAATAAATTAGTTAAATGGATTCAAGTGGATTTCATTAAATATAATCTCTAAGTCATTTCCTTCCTCATCCCCTAACTCAAACATATTACCTTGCATATTTCCAATGATGTGAAAAGGTCCTTTCCATAGGGAATCAAACTTTGCATGTTGACCTAGCTTTGTATCCCTTTCATCCTACTTGAGAACCAACTCTCATAACTTGACGCCTATTTTGGATGCCTTCTTATCAAATCATCTCTTAACTACCCACTATTAGGTGAACTTAGCATCATTATATTGTTCACTCATTTCCTAAAGTTTAATTAATTCTACCAACCTAACCTCCACTGCTCTATTTTTTCTATCTCAATAGATTTTAACAATTATAAAGTGGGAATTTCCATTGAAATAGGCATGACCACTTCTTTATTGAATACTAATTCATATGGGGATGTTTTAAAAATCTTCTTGGGAGAAATTTGGTTGGCCTACATATTCATTTTTAAATGCATATGCCACCCCCTCTATCAGTTGGCACCCATCCTTTTGATTAACCTTATAAGGTTCTTATTGGTCAATTCGGCCAACCCATTCCCTGGTAGAGAGTAGTTAGATGAAGTCTTCATGAAAATTACATTATTGAGTGTAAATTCTAAAATCTTTGAGCTAAGAAATGCCTTTTAATTATTGGATATGATCATTTTAGGAGGGTTGAACCTTTTTACTAGTTCCTGCATGAAGTTAATGATCACATATTCATTTGCCTCTTTCAAATGGGTTTATTCAATCCACCTCATGAATTATTCTATAGACATGAGTATCCATTGATTGCATTCACTATATACATGATTTATCATCCCAATAAAATACAAGCCCCATTTCATGAAAGGTTTGTCATTTACAATCAGGTTCAGTGGCATGCTTGAATTCTTTTGCTTGCTTATGAAAAACTAGCATTGATGGAATTTATTCACCACCTAAAGGCAATATGAAAACACGGTTATATAATAGTATGTTTTATGCATGATTTTGGTTTTGGTTTTATTTTCCAATAAATTCCCACCTATATGGGTAAAATGTGTGTCCTATAGGATTTAACTAACCTAGTGGATGTTAACACATCAAAGTAGTTCCCCATCAAATTACTTTTTGAAAAGGACTCTCTGTACTAATGTATAACTAGCTCCTTAAAACCTATAGAATCTCTTCTTGTGCATGGGGAGGCCATTACCTAATATTGTATAATTTACATAAAATGGTTTCTATCAGCAACCCAAGACTCCTTAGTTTCATATTAACTTGTTAAAACCATTTCCAATATATCTTGTTATTTTGTCAAGACATTTACACATTGGGCCAAATACTCACAAATACCTCTTATTCATATCACCTTAGCTGGCCTAAATCTAATGTCATATTATAGTATCTTAGTGATCCAATTGGATCTCTTTACTATGATCTCTCTATCCATTATGTATTCCCTGATGCTGTAAAGTGCCATATATCATTATCTTGCTTCTTACCACCAAGTGCCTAAATTGATTGAGACATTTAATGATGGTAAAATCTTATTTCTTAATGAAATTATATCTATTCTCATACTAGCATAGTGTTCTTAAATATAAATAAATGTGATGCTAACCCTTCCCTTCAGCTTCCTTATGAGTTAACATAGGCACTAAGCTATGTTCACTACTATAAACATACATGATGAAATCCTTAGATAAGTTAGGATTAACTACCATGGGAGTGATGTATATTACTTCCTTGATCTTGTCAAATGTTTTCCTCCCTTTAGTGGTCCATTTTAAATCCTTATGTTTCTTTAGCATCAACATAATTAGCCTCAATAGTCCCATGAAGTTAGATATGAATCAGCTGATGAAGTTATCTTTTTTAGGAAAGACTAAACTACCTTCTTGTTAATTAGCAAGGTTAAGTCCCTGATGGCCTTTACTCTATCTAGATTAATAAATATGACTTCTTTGGATACCATATATCCTATCAGATTTCCTTATGGCACATCAAAGATGCATTTTTTGGGGTTAAGAGATACCCCAAACTCCTAGCACTTTTGAAAAAACTTCTCCAAATTATCAAAATGATCTTCCTTCTTCTTGGAGAACACTGTAAGATCATCTAGATAGATGAGGATGATTTTGTTAATCAGACACTTAAAATCTATATCCATGGACCACTAAAAATTGGATCCTGTATTAAAGAAGATGGAAGGCATCTTTTCATATGTGAAGGTTACCCATTTTGTACTAAAAGTGGTCTTATGTTGATCCTCTTTGTTAACCCATACCTAGTTATATCCTAAGAACCCATCCATTAGAGAGAACATTTCTATGTCTGATACTATTTGGAGGGTCTATTACATAGAAGGAAGGGGTAATTATCCCTCAAAAATGCTTTGTTCAAGTCTCTAAAGTCCATGTATAGCCTAATTTCTCCTTTATTTTTCTCACAAGAACTAAGTTTGATACCCAAGTTGAATGCTTGATTGGGTATATGATCCTTGATTCGATCAATTTTATCAATTCCAAATCCATGAGAGACTTGATTTTTGGGTTCACTAGGATTTTCTTTTGGTATATTAGCTTGGATCCTTTGATTATATCTATGGTATGATGGATGAACTCATGGTCATACCCTTTCAAATCATCATAGGTCTAGGCCATAACCCCTTCATATTTGTTATATGAGGATATCAATCTCTCCTTATCTTCTTGGGAAACTTATTTCCCCACTTTCAATTTTCTTCCTCCTCTTACTCAAGCTTGAAGTAGTCACTTTTATCTACAACAAACTTATTTTTGTCATTCTTTGCATAATCATAATCAAAAATATTCTCCAAGGTGATCAGTCCTTTTGTAATTTTATTAGACTTTAGTTGCATGATTTGATCCCCATAGCCTTCATCGATCTTTGGCTAAAACTACTCTACAAACTCACATGACTACTAAAAGAAATGATAATTTGGGTGGTGTTATCAAATACTTATCAATTATATTCATTATTTGGGATGGTAGGTCTAATAATCACCTGCACCACTTATTTATTGGTCATTAAATCAATTACTAGATCAAACTAGGAGCCTATCACTACCATTATATCTACCTTAGTATTCATAGACCTAGGAATGTTTTGAATATTGAATGCTTCAAATGCTTCAATCAAATACCATACTCAGTGGTAGTAAGAACTCATGCAAACATTCATGGTGGTCACAACCCCTCTTACTTGCCTCACTACTAGTTCATATTGAACACTTTTAATTGCTTCACACCCATGAATTTAACAAGGCTAAGTCTATGGACCAGTGCTTCATACTTAGCTTTATTATTCATACATGAAAATTAAAAGTGGAAGGCCCTAAGGGTATATTCTATAAATGGATATGTCAATTAGATACTAGCTTCAAATTTGGTATTGCATTTTGCACCATTGAAATGTAGAGTCCAAAATTTGGACTCATATTTTGGTTCCTTGCTCTTATCCTCATTTTTCTTCATGACCTTGAGAATGGCCTAGTCTTCATCATGAATTATATAAGTCCCTAGGTTAGTGGCAGCAAAGTTCATTAATGTATCATTCTTGATGAATTCATTAATGATGAATTCTTCCTATGGAATCCTATTATCTGACACTCTTTCTTCCTTGATAATTTCCATGTGATACATCTCTTTCTTGGATAAAGAGGTGTGTATCACTTTAAATTTAATCATATCATCATTGGCTATGTGCTCTAGATGAAGTTATTTGGACAACACTTTCAATTTTGAGTTGTATTTAGTCATTAGAACCAAGTGGGACTGATCCAAAGAAAAGTATCTACCTATCTTGGTGGTGAAATATCTTAATAAACATAACCCAAAGACTAGAGGTATGTTTATTAATATAACTTATTAGGTGACTATGATACTAGGACAAGAGTACAAAGTTAGGGGAAGATCCCTGATAATACCTATGATCTAAAATTTCTTCCCATCTAACTACATTACCCCTTTATTTAAGGGTTCATGTTAAATTTACATTACATACATAATCTATTTAGGCATCACTATGGTGTTGGCACTAGAATCAATCATGGAATTATACAACTTATTTCCCATAATGAGATTTAAGTAAAATGGGGTGGGCTTTATTTTAATTTCCCCCACCTTGCAGTTGATGAATGAAAATGGAACATGAAGTTACACATTATTTTTAGTTTCCTTTCCCTTATTTTTTGATGTCTCTATAGTTGGGTTAGTTTGTGCAAGTTTATCTTTGTCTTCTAATTCCTTGCATAGTAGATATTTTTACTCAAGAATAGATAAGACATTCCAAAGAGAAACATTGGCTAGGGCCTTCTTTAGAAACTCTACCACATTAAATAACCCTTAAGGTTAGACCTTATGGCCCTTTACCTTATTCTACATTATTTCACCCCACTTTAGATATGTTTGGGGTGATGGTTGGGTTGTGGAATGTTTCAATAAAGCCACTTTAGTCCTTGTTAAGGTTTCTTAGGTCTTGTCCAAACTCTTCTTAGATCAAGTTTAATAGTTTGATTAGACTTTCAAGGTTTTTTTCATGGGGACCTCACTCACATAAACTACATATTTACCCTCCATCCAAGATAAAAGTGCATGATCTAATGTTATATCCTCTTCTTTCTCCAAGGACATCCATTTAATTTGAGCCATTAGGAAAAAAATTTCAACACATGAGGATTGGTATAAGTAAGAAGCTAAATTAGGTGCATTCCCTTATCTTCATTGCTTGGTAACCTTCTACTGTAGATTACCTCTTGGGAAATTTTGGGGTGTATGTGCATCATTACATGGGAAGCACCATGAATTCAAGTCATCTTCCAATTTATTTTTATTAGTAACTAATTATCTATTTAAATTTGGTGGGACCATTTAGAAAGGATCAAGAATTGGGATGATTTGATTTACAAATTGTACATGATGGTTATATACTTGATGATTCAGCCTCTACCTTTCCTAGTACTGGTTATGCTAATATGGTGTTCTTATATTTTCATAATTCTAGTAGGGGATTTTGGGGGTGTATTTTGTTTCATTTTGAGATTTATGATCTCATTTGAGAATTTCTACAGGATATTCTTCATGTCATTCATCTCCACAACTAGCATGGATGAAGAGGATACACTCATTTGAGTAGGCAGATATACGTACATGGAAAGAAATTATTTTTAGGTGCTTGGGACATCATTTTGGAATGTCATGGATATTTATGGAAGCATAGGCATTAGTGGTCATGGGGTAAGTTTCTTGGCATTTATCAAATTATTCTCCACTATGACGGCTAAGTCATACACATCAAGATTCATCTAGCCTCCAAGGGACTATATCATAACCCCTATATCTATGTTTAAATACTTAAATTAAAATAAAATATCCATACCTATAAGTGATCGATTTGATACCAAGATTCTCTACTAGGTCTTATTAAACTTGGTATTAAAATCAATAATAGCCTCTTACAGGGCTCTTTTAATGGTGATTAGATATGTTAAGAGAGATGATTGGTCTACTTTCTCATTGAATAATTTGAATAATATATTACCCAATTCAATCAAAGTGGTGATGTATTTGGGTGGCAAGGACTAATACCAGTCAAGAGCTCACCCTTTGAAAGAGGTAGCTAGTAGCTTTAAGGCTATGTTCTACTACATGACATAATGCATAGTAAAGAAGTTGGTAACATATTTAAGATATTCTATCATGATTTTTAAATCCTCCCCTATGAATTTAGGGAGTGACTTTAAGGAATTAGTAGGAATAGTATCCCATGTAGCTGGGGCTATTGGAGGGGTGAGTAGGATACCACTGTTTTATGTTATAAAGTTTCTTGGTGGTCCTGGGATCACCATTTACTATGGTAGTTACATTATTACATTATGATAGACCCCATGGTTCTTTGGTGAGTTGTAGCTACCAAAAGAGGTAGTAACAAGTTTGTGTTCCACATTTTTGTAACCTTGTGATGGGTCTATGTCTCATAAACTCTAACTTCTAGTTGGGTAGATTTTTAGTCTAATCCCACTAGGCATGCCAGAAAGGAAAATTATTGATGCCTAAAACTCTCTCTCTTAGAAATCAACTTCCTATGGGAAGATTTATATATATGGGACTGAATTGTAATCTATAAAGCAACCTTTAGTATTTTAGAAGCCAACTCTTCAAATAATCTAGGGGGGAAAGGGTAAGAAGGAAACGTAAATAAAAATAAATTAAAACTATCTACGACAAGGAGCCAAGATTATTAATGTATCCACCTAATATTGCATAAAATATCTTGAACTTTTAAAACATTATAGAAAATTTAAAAGAGTATATGCATGATTTAAAACCTAAAACATAAATAAAAGCTAATACTACAGAATCAAAGAATAGAAATAGCAGATAGTAATATATTCCATTTAATTTGACATAGAACACCACATAATATTCATTTTTGGGTGAAGAATATAATACAAAAGTCCCAAAGGCATAGTATAAAATATTCAATCCTTCCCATGAGGGGCACCTATTAAGGTTGTGAAATTAAAATAAACAACTACTACTATTTCTATTCAAAAATAAACTATTATAATGCCTGCTCTCTAATAACCATCATAAACACAAAAACTATTCATCAACCTCCTTCCCTTTACAAAATAATGAAGCCCAAAATATATAGGCACAACAACCTCTCAAGGAAATGATACCTAAAATCTAGTACTCATGCTCATAATGAGACCATTATAATGAGAATGGAGAGTTTTAGCTCATGAATGAATTTAGTTCTCAAATCTTGGATATGGTGCAACCTCCATGCTTCATGATTCCCATAATTCCTAGAATAAGCACCATGGTGATGCATGTCTCATTCCAAAATTTCCTCTAGAATTTTGTTAAAAATGGGGCCCACTCCCCTCAGCCAATGGTGATACTCAAAGCTCTGATAGGAAAAACTTTACTCTCAAGGAGTTTTGGGATGATGCATGGCATACCAAAGAGTGAGTTTTCTCCTTTGAATCCCTTTTATCACTTTTTTATTGGAAGTTCATACATCTACCACATGGTGATCTAGTGTTGCTTCTAGGTAAGTCAAGAACTCCTTCATAAATAATGAGCATAAGGGAACCATGTGGATGGGTTTATTCCTTTAAGTTATAACTACATAGTGGGTTCCACATATTACTTTATCATCTAATGGTTTGCCTTTACCTTATAAAATAACTTTCTTTGTTGAGGAGTACCGTGATAACACATGTCAGGATTGTACTACTCCTGGGTGAGCCAAAAACCTTTTCATGAAGAATGAGTGTCAGGGTGCCATGTGGCACCAATAAAAGGTGCTAATAATTATCCAAAAATATAATGGGGAACTCAATCGATATCCAAATCATCTATCTTCTCCAAGAAATCCCATGACAAAAAGCTAATTACCCAAAAATACTTTAAAATGTGGATTACAATCCATAGTGCCATTACTAAATTCTCTCACAAATTGACTAACACCTCTTATTGATGGTGATTGTGTTCCTTAATAGCTCAAAACATAGGATGAACTATAAAAACTAAAGTGATGGATGGGGGTGATACCCATATAATGCCAAAAATGGATACATTTTGAAAGAAGTGTGAAAATAAGTGTTATACCACCATTTAACAAGTGGCAGCCACTGAACCCATTTGTTTTTTTATCAAAAAATAATAATAAATATATCCTTCAAGACATTTTTTTGACTACCTTCATTTTTCCATTATATTTAGGATGATAGGAAGAGATATGAGCCAACTAGGTACCCAAACATGCAAATAATTTAGTCCAAAAATTACTAGTAAATATGGGATCTTGGTCACTTATAATGTTATGTAGAGTGTCATGTAATTTTTGAATTGTATGAATAAAATTAGAAGCTATTGTACTAACAATAAATGTTTGTGATAAGGAGAAAAAATTATCATACTTATTTAGTCAAGCCACAACTACCATGATAACATTTTTACCCTTTGACCTTGGTAACCCCATAATGAAATCCATGGAAACCTCTTCCCAACACTGGCTAGGAATGGATAAAGACTAAAAAATACCTAGGATATTAATAGTTTCACCTTTATTTTATTTTCATACCATGAATTCATCCACATATTTCTAAAATTACACTTTTATTCCTTCCCAAAAGAAATCTTTCTTGATTCTATGATATGTTTTCAAAAATCTCGAGTGTCCTCCAAGTGGAGAGGCATAAAGTTCTTAAATAATTTTATGTTTGAGAGAATGATTATAAAGGTATAATCTATATTTTTACCATAATGTGTTCCCCTTCCATATAAATTTTTTATATTCATTAGAACCCTATTGAATATTATGAATCGAATCCTTGGTAGCACTATCATTATCTCATTCTGATCTTGCTTCCTCTAGCCAATCTACCTACCACATGGTCATGGTACATAATAATGCCTCAACTATTTCATACCACAAAGAGAGGGAATCTACCACCACATTCTCTTTTCCTTTATTATACACTATTTAAAAACCATAACCTAAAATTTTAGTCACCCATTTTTGTTGTTCTTCAAATGACAAGCATTATTTTTAAAAATATTTGATGCTATCGTGATCAGTGTTTAGCTAAAAGTGATGACCCATAAAATAAGGTCTTCATAATTCATTGCATGTAGAATATCCATCATCTCTTTCTCATATATTGGTTTGAGTCTATCTTTCCCTTAAGTTGGCAAATTTCAAATGATAGTGGTCTACCTTCTTACATGAGTACAACCCCCATGCCTTATCTTAATGTGCCACAATCCACACCAACTTTTTTTGAAAAATTAGGAATAGCCAAAATTGGAGTTATGCACATAACCATGTTCAACTATTCAAATGCCTTTGTAGCTAAATCAAACCACTAGAAGGAGTTTTTTTAATCAAAGAGGTGAATGGAGATGTAATGCTACCATAATTTTTGACAAACCTATGATAGTAACCAATTAGCCTCAAAAATCCATGGAGGTTCTTGAGGGTCTTGGGAACCTTCCATTCAATTATTGCTTGGATTTTCTTAGGATCAAATTTCATTCCTTAATGTGAAACAATATGACCCATGTACTCCATCTCTTGGACACCAAAAGCACATTTAGAAGGTTTGACATAAAGCTAATGTTATTCCAAAATTGAAAGTACGTATTTCACATGCTTCAAATGGTTTTCTTAAATTTTGTTGTAGATGAGGATATCATCAAAACACTAATATAAACTTTCTCAAAAATAGACTAAAAATAGTATTTATCAAACTCTGAAATGTATATGATGCATTTATGAGGCCAAAAGGCATGGCCATATATTCATAATGGACTTCATGAGTTTTGAAATATATTTTAAGTATGTACTCATTGCAAATTAGATTCTAATGATATCTAGAGTGAAGACATAACATGGTAAAATAAATAACACCATGTAATTAATCTATAAAATCATCAATTACTAGAATAGGAAACTTATCTTTGATGGTGTATTTGTTGAGTTCTCTATAGTCTAGGCACATACTGCAATTTTCATCCTTCTTCCACTCCATGATTACTTGGGAGGAACATTCACTTTGACTATGTTCGATGATTCTTGCCTCCAACATCTCTTTAACCATATTTTGAATTTCACTCTTTTGGGCATAGGGGTACCTATAGGGTTTGATATTGAGTGGTATACTTAATAGAATAAGTTTTATGGCATGATCATGTGCATGACTTAGATGAAGTCTTTTTGGCATGTCATAAAAAATAATAAAATGGTCATACAACATCTTTTGCAAATTAGGATGTGTAAACTTCTTGGTTGGTTGAGCCTCCATGGAAAATAAGAATGCCACAAAACCTTTTTCACCTTTTCTATTAATCTTTGTCATCTAGTGGGAACTAACCAATTATGGAGATTTAGCTAGTAATCCATGTAGTTCAAAATTCCTTACTTCTAAATGGAACCTCATGAATAATTACTATAAATTCATCTCAATAGTGCTGAAAGTGGTGTGCCATTACACTCCCAAAAAAATTCAGCTCCTCCCATGGGAGTAACAAACATAGGGGAATCTAATAAATAGTCTCCCATAGTAAGCTTAATACTATGGCATTTTCTAGAATAGTTGACCATACCACTATATACAATCATGACCTAAAAGTCTAGACCTAGGTAAATGAAATAATTTAAATGAGAAACTAACTTAATATTGATGAAGTTATGTATACTCCCAGAGTCAATTGACACATTCACCTTCTATTTATTTAAGAACCCCATCATGTTAAGATTTTGAAGAGTAATGCCTAAAAGTTCTTGATAGGAAGTAGTAGGTTGAGAATATTTATATTCATCCTCAGGTTCTTCTAACCCATCCCCTGAATCCTCCTCATCTTCTTCCTCATCATTAGCACCATGTATTTAAAACAAATTCTTTTCAACGCATTAATGCCCTTTGGTCCATTTGTTATCATAGCCAAAACATAAATGTTTTACATGCTTTTATCCCACTTGTTGATGTGTTAATGTGGTAGGCTGATGAAATGATGGTGATAAAAAGGTGCATTCATGAATATTGGTGAAATTTTTTCATCTAATCAGATCTTTTTCCTCGACCATGCATGCATTTGGTATGACCTTAGATATAATACTAGGATAAAGCATACAAACCTTTAATTCGATGTTATCTTTGAGGTCACCCAAAAATAGGTCATTTAGATTTTCCTTAGTGATGTATACCACACATAAGGAAAGATTTTGAAATAGATGAATGTAGTCCTTACTAGTCTTAGTTTGACATAAGTTCGCTAGTTGACTGAAGTAATTTTTAGAGACATTATTATGATTGTGGAGTTATAACTCCTTATAAAATATTGACATGAAATTATGGCACCCTTATTTTTCATTTGAGCACACAACGAATTATACCAAGTTAGCGTCTTAGGTTTTAGATAGATAGAGGCCATCACCACCTTTTGTGAACATGGAGTTTGATGTAGATCAAATAAATATTCAATTTGAGTAACCTAAGTGAGTGGATCATTACCATTAAACTTACATAGGTCCAATTTTGGCAACATCAACTTAGGGCCATAATTGGTATTAGGTTTTGTTTGGATTAGGAGAACCAAACTAAAGTAGTGGAGGATTATTTTATAATGGTTGAGCTGACAATTTGGATAATTACCTAGATATTTTTTGTAATTTATCCTTCACACTATCTAAGTCCCCTCTCAAAATATATTATCCCCTTGAACTATATCAAAATTATCTTTTTTAACCATGCCCTATAACTTTGACTTAATTTGTTGAACTACCTCCAAAATATATGGATTAGAAGTTTCGAATTCCATATCATCCTTGTGAGGATTTTTTGGAGTTTCTTTCCCTTTCCCACATCTATGAGTGTTTGGACTATCCATGCACAAACACTAGGAGGGTTTTAGCCCCAAAAAAATGTACTAGTGGAATACACAATTGGAATTATATCACTAAGATTAATCCAACTACTGATATTATGCATAATTGTGAAAATTTTTAACCCAAAAAAGTGTAGCAATAAAATATACTATTTCAATCATCTCATAGAGATGAATCCAGTGACTATTAATTTGCACAAGATAAAAAAAATCCAGACTTGTTTTTTTCTTTTTTTTTAAACAAACCTCACAAATAAACCTACAATGATGTAAAAATTCAATTCCTCCTAGATAAAAAGTTATGATTTTTCATCTTTCTAGTATTCAAGATGCTAGATCTTAAAAAATGCATCACAAAAACTTACCAAAATCAATGCTTGGATACCACTTATAAGGAAATTACTTAGATGATTTGAAATAGTATAATTATTTATGGTAAAATTAAGAATAAAATAATCAAATCCATAAAAAAATTGATAAAATATTATAATACTTGAATATTATGATTGGGCCACTTCATTCGGGAAACCTCCAAAATAATGCAATAAGAATAGAATTCACAATATCATGATAAAAGACTAAAAATTACCTCCCATATATACTCTAACTAGCCATGGTTATTCCATAGGTCAAACCTATTAATAAAATTGAGAAACACAACAAGATAAATAAAGATTGAAAGCCACAAGTAGGCCACACATATCCCTAGACACATTATAGGTTAAGAGCTCGACAACCAGCTTCCCTAAAATGTTTTTAGAAGGTGTAAAACATCCTCCCAATTTTGAGATGAGAGACATGAAATTTACTCTTCTTGATTTTGGTCAAATCTTCATCAATCCCCTTGCATAACTGATAAGCAATTTCTTGCTTAGCCATCTTATTAAAGACATATTTTGGGGGGTGTAAAGGATTAACCTTGTGCCTAATAACCATTATCATGATGCAATATAGATATAACCAATAGTCACCAATAGTCATGATCAAATTGGTGATATATTTAGGCATGGCTTCCTCATGAATTATCCTCCAAATCTAGGGATACAAGTCTTTTAAAATCCTTAATATATTTCTTGTATATGTATAAATATGCATAAATGAATAAACATCAAAAATCATATTTTTGATATAAGGTATTTGGGTCCTAGAGAGACCCATTATGTTTTTATATGGTACCCATGACAACATTAATAATTTGTGACACCATGTAAAAATTTCCCCCTTGGGGCCTCTTGTTTTTATGCAGTATCAGTTCATGCAACTGATCACTAATAATATCTCCCAATGCAAAGGTGTGTTATGAAGTGATCAACAAGTTGATTACTTATGCCCATTCCAAGTGATAGAAGTGGATGATTGAGTGACCATATAGGAAATTTAGTAGTATCATATCAATGTGAATTCCCATCCAAAATTAGGTGATGGGCACAAGATTCTTGTCTTTGATAAAAAAAGGTTTCTCCAAGGAGAAGTCATATTCTCACTGTATTATCTATATTGTTACTTTTACTTCAAAGGGATATGCTATTTAAAATTAAATGTGGCATCTAGCATTGGAAAGCATAAATAAATTTGAAATTCTTCATGCAATATGTAGGTGATGATGGTATTTTTATTGACATAATGGAAGAAAATACCTTCTACAATCTTTCCTTAAAAAAATAAGCCACGTAATAGGTCAATACATGGCATGACCTTAGGTTTAAAAATAACATAGTGAAGTGCTTGGTTCTTAAAGGGAAGTAGGTCAATTGATACCTATCATTATTCTATAGAGATATCTTCCTTACAAGTAAATGAGTTAACTCTTTCTACACCCTCCTATAGATATAAGTAGTTAGCATATATACCATCGAACATGGAGGCATAAAAAATTGTATCCATATACTTCAATAAGTTTCTGATAGAAAATATAGATGGTACCTAGGCTCCCATGTATACTCTGGATGAAGATGCCACTATTACTTCTTAGTTCTAATAGAATTCTAGCTCCTTGGAATGGTAATTTGGTGCTCTCCTATGAAAATTATAACTTGATTGAACATAAATAGGGCTTGAATTCTCATATATAAATATTCTCTTGAGATATTTAATAATAAATAGATGTGAATATGGTTATCATCTTGATGTTATAATCTTTTAACATTCAAACTTAGTTCATGCACCATTAATCACCAATGTCTTCAAGCTTATCATGTTCATTTAATTCAAACTTGACCACCTTATATTAGTGGACATGACATATAGGATGCTTACTCATTTTCAGGGGTTCCATGGTGATGATATTTTTGACACCTATCATTTTTTTGGTTTAGTCAGTTGTTGGTACTTGCATTTGGGCTGAATCATTTTATTTCTATGAGCCAAGAGTTCTGAATGAAATATTATGAATACCAAATCATTATTTAAGGAGATTCATTGAACCTTTCCTAAAATCTAAGAATTCAAACACTTCTTGAGTACTAAATTATTGTTTGGGAATATTTTTTAGAGAAATTTGCCAAAGATGAGAGTACCAAATGAAAAATTCCCAAATGAAAAGTTTTTGAATGAAAAGTTACCAAATGAAAAGTTCTTGAACAAGAATATCTAAATAATAATTTATTGATGATAAAGTCACGAACAAAAATTCTCAAAGAAAATATTTTTACTAAATTTTTTGAATGAAAAGTTCCCAAATGATTCTCCTAAAGACCAAAATGTTAAAGACCAAAATTTCAGGTTACAAAAAATTGATAATTTTGAATAAGTAAATATGAATACTGACAATTCTAAAGACCTATCATACATAATAAGATTCCAAAAAAATTCACTAATATATCATTTCTAATAAGTCATTCTAATGAAAATGGGTTGCCAAAGGAAAATAGATACAAAAAAGTGATTTAATTCCAAAAACCCACAAATTTCCATAGATAATAAAATAGGCTAAACATGTATGTACATCCCTATAATGAACAAGCCTTATAAAAATAAAGAGGTCCCCACTTGTCCATCAATATGCAAGGTGGGGTGTGTTGAAAACAACAAATGGTGAATCACAAGGGTGAATACTCTTGACTTTTCAAGAACCAAGAATCAATGGTTTCATAATTATAATATCAACCATGAACCATGATAAAAAGTAAATGTTTAGATTATAAATATGAAAGGAACTCTTTGTAAATTTATAAAACATACTTACTTTACTCATACCTTGGACCAGTGTGTGTCAAAGTGATCTTTTTTATTCCTTGTCAAATTATTTTAGAAAAGAAATGGGATGAGTTATAGGTTTCATTTTGATCTAATGTTAATTAAATAGAAATTTGGGAATCTTAAGCATTATTCTGCTTCTAGCCAAACATCCATAGCCCCAATAGAGATGCCTTTGATTACTCTTCCTTGCTTCCTTCATTTTCTTCTATGATGAAAAATACATTGATCTTATTTCATCATTTAAATTTTTAATTCCTTTTGATTTTATTTTATATATTTGGATTATCCTTTTTTCTCTCTTTTTTTGTACAATGAAATAAAGGAAAAGGTAACCACCATGATCTAGTGTAGGTGAGGTTTGGTTCATTAGAATATCCTTATGAAATTCACCCATATTAATGGTTATTATCTCAAAAAAGTATTAGTATTTTATGTGAATTTGATCCATGGAGATGATAAAAGATTTCTAAATTTTCATGGAGGTTTGGCAGTATCTTCTATATACCTGATATAATCATTTACTTTATAACCATGTCATGGTTAACTCTCTCATTGCTTACTTGGAATAGTAATTTTGATGCTCAAGGTGTAATTACCACTTATTCAAGTTGAATTATAAAAATTTATTTGGTACACCATTTAAATAAGTTGTTACTTGGTTATACCAAGAGTAGTTAGTCATATTTCCATGAAATCAAAAACAAAACTATCCTAGAAATCAAGAAACTACCTTTAAAAATGAGAGAATAGACTAAACAAAATAACATGCATAAATTGAGAATGATTAATCTAAAAATGTGAGAGTTACTATAATAAAAAAAGACTAAAAGTAGGAAAATAACTAATAAATTAAACCTACCCCTACCCCTACCTCTACTAGAACACTTGTTACTCAGAGACATCTTTAGATGGGGCAGCCATGAAGTAGTGTTTCAAAAATTGTCCATTAATCAGGTATGCCAATTCATTACCTTAGAGGTCCCTCAAATATAAAGCATCATTACCTAGGATATCAAAAATCTGATAGTATCCTATCCATAATGGGTAAAATTGTCATATTATCCTTTCTTTTCATGGGATTTGTCCTATAAAAGCACCAAGTTAGATATCCTGAATGATTTTAATTTTACTCTTTTATCAAACCATGTTTTAACTATATATTGATGCATGTTGAAGTTATATAGGGATTCAATTTTGGATTCTTCCATTTCTATGATATATAGCAATCTAGACTCTATCCTCTCATTATTTTCCATGTATTCTTGAATGAATGGATATGTTGGCAACTTAATCATGATTGGGAATATTAGTTGCCTCCCATAGACTAGAAAATATGGTGAGGATTTAAGATCCTACTTTTAATGAGTTTGATTTACCCATAGTGCATATTTTAATAATATATGCCACTCTTTATATTTATCCATAGCCAATTTATTGATAGCATCAATAAGGTTCTTGTTAGTTAATTCAACCAATCCATTATCTTGCAGGTAGTGATAAGAGGATGATATAATGGTAATTAGATTGTCATGGGCCCATTTTGTAAATTCAATTGATTGAAATTCTATCCCATTGTCACAAACCAATTAAATATTAGTACCAAACATAGTCTTGATGTGATCTTTGAGGAATTGATCACATCTTGTGCTCTTGAATTCTTGGTGGCTATTGCTTCAGTCCATCTAGTGGAATAATATGTAGTGGTGAGCATAAATTTGTTTCCAAATGAAGATTTTAGGTTGATAATACCAATGATATTTAACCTCCATTATTTAAATGGCTTACCCTTGATCATGGGTTACATTGGCATTGTTACATGCACTTATCTTTTCACCAAAACTTGGCATTTATGGAATTTCATTACATGGGAGTGGTTGGAGACTGTTGGCCAATAATAACCCATTCTAAATATTTTATGGGTTGTAGTATTACCATATGGATGGCCACTACCAATATTTTGATGTAGGTTCTCCATAATATCTTGGGATTAATCATGTGATACACATATCAAATAGATGATTTCATATTTTTTATTATAGATAATTCCCTTCCTAATCATATAATGAGTAGCTTTGAGCCTCAAGGATATCTTTTTCTCTCTTTTGAGTTCCTATGGACATGTTTCAATGAGTAGGAATTTAATGATATCTGAATACCATTCTTCTTAGGAAACCTGTGTTTAGCAAACTTCTTCTATGTTGATACATGCATCTAGTTCAGTCATCAAATAAATAATACCTTGTCCTTTGAAGATATTGGTAGGTTTGATCTTAGTGTCAAACTCTTATAATTTTTCCATCCATTTCCCCCTACATTCTCCTAACTTGTTTTATCATAATGTGATCTTGATATCAGGGTTTGGTACAATAGCAATGGTCTTGTTCCTAAGAATGTAGTATCAGAAATTTACCAATTTGACAAGGGAAAAGATCTACTTGTCAATTAGGGAATATTTAAGCTCTATGTTTTTTAAGTTTGTGCTCATGAAATAGATAATATGTTTGTTCCCTTAATTATTTTGTGTGATTATAGTAGTGATTGTATGTTCTAAAGTGAAAGAGTATAGAAATAAGTCTTTAGTGAAATATGAGCTTACTAATACTAGGCTCTATGCTATATAATTTTTATTGTCTTAAAAAGATATTTTGGATTTAGGCATTCATTCCACCTTGTCATCTTGTTTAATCATTGCATTCAAAGGTCTAACAATTTTTAAAAATCTTGATATAATTTTTTTTTAAAATTAATCTTCCCAAAGAAGGACTTAATCTCCATTTTGTTGTTTTGGAACATTATTTTGGAAATTCCCTAAATCTTGTCTAGGTCAATGGTGATGACAGTTTTATTAATAATATGGCCCAATAACTTGCCTTCATTAACACTAAATATGCTCTTTTTGGGGTTTAGTGAGATATTGTATTTCTTTCATATTTCAAATATGGATTGAATATGGTCTATGTAAGCATCCTTGATTTTGAGAAAATAATGAGTTTGTATATGTATATGATTATTAATTTACATACTAGCCCTTGGAATTCATTATCCATGGCTCTTTGAAAAGTAGATCATGTATTGATTGGGACAAACAACATCTACTTATACACATAAATTCCCCATTTTATGGTAAATGTAGTTTCCTTTCTATCCTTTGATTCAACCAACACTTGATTATATCCTAAAAATACATTTAATAAATACATCATTCTATAACCACTCATATTTGGGATCACCTCATCCAATGAGGTTAAAGGATAGTTATCTTTTTTACAAACTTTGTTAAGGTTATTGAAATGAACACATAGCTGAATTTCATCATTATTTTTTCTAACTAGGACTAGATTAGCCAGCCAAGTTGAATTTTTGATAGGAAAGACTATTCCTACACTTTATGTTTTGTATTAAATGTATATATTCCAAGACCAGGAGATTTTTAATTCACTTCTTCATTATTAGTATTATATTTTGTAATAGGGTGTTTCATTCTTGGCTCTCGATAGATTCTAATTTGGTTGGAAATGCCTCTCAATGGTATCCAAATATGAGAGAAGTATGTGGAAATATATTTATTGAGTGTCATTAACCAATGTTTACTAAATATTAACCCACACACTTTAGGAATATCTACTACCATTATCTTGATACTCATCTACACATGAGGTTTAGATGCAACCTGGATGTTCACATCATTAATTTATCCTATCATGGGTAATACCATTTTATTAATCTAAAAAATAGTCCTTTTTAATTGACTTCTAGTTAAACCAAGATTTTGGCAAATAAATGTTGGCATAATAGTGGTTGAAGCTATGAAAGCCACTAAATAGTTGTGTATATTTTTTCCAAATGCCCAAATAGTTATCAATAAAGGGGGAACCATAGGCTTGCTTTTATATATGACATTTTTGCTATTTATTTTGGCCTTTTTTGAAATATACTTCACTATGATAAAATTCTATAAGATCTCCTTATATTTGTCGATTTGTGCTAGTTCATGGAGAGTAATATTAACCTTGATATTTTTCATATCCTAAACAATATTATATCCTCCCTTAATTTGTTCTTCTCTATGCTATGGTTGATCATTCCCTTTTGGGGAAGGAGGATTATTATCATCTTTAGGATTTAGGGAAATAACTATATTATTAGGAGTAGAAATGGTGAGATGTTGTATGATATTCAAATTGTAAGTGTTCATATAACTACTAAAATGCTTGTACTTCATTAGAATTATCTTATGGAATGATGCCATGTTCACTAGGGAAGGGAAACTTATAAGTTTCAAAGCCCATAGTTGAACTTGAGGGAAAAAATTTATGAGGGATATTTAGGGGATCAATCATTTGATCTTATCTTACCATTTCCCTTTAAACATTTTCAAATGTTATATAGAACTCCACACAGTCCAATTCCCCATGATGTGATGTGTTATGAACTCTACATGAATTAGATAAAGTTATCTCCATGATATTTATTTTTAGAAACTTAGTGGAATATTGTTCTACATTATTGGTGGGTTTATTGAAGGTTCTTCTATATCTTTTAAAACCAAAAGTATAGTTATTATTTTAATTGGTGGTATTACCCATCCTTATCTACATACTCTAGAAGTCCTCACTTAAATTTTGGACCATTCTTTGTATAAAATCCAATTTATCTCTGGTGGAGTCTACATTTTATGTTAATGTTGTGTTAGGATGAGTTAGATGTTGGTTTTACTAGTTCTATTGATGGCCAGTCCTTTGTGTTTGATTGTTAAAGAAACCATAACTATGATTTGTTCTTTATTGTGTCATGGGAGGTAGAGTGTATAACTAATTTTGATTTAATGTGGAGACATTATAATTAGCATGAAAAATTGGATTTAAATATGGAAAACCATTATTGAACATTTTCCCCCCTGACATCTAAAGATTGAGTTGAGGATTGAGTTTCTTATCAATATTGATAGCTTCTTCATACACCAAGTCTAAAGTATTGCTGATGGTATCTCTTCACAAGAACACTATAATGATGTGATCTAAAGAGTTTTTATACATCTTAAGTAATATATATTCTTCCAATTTGTATTTAGTATTTAGCCAAGTGTAAATATTCTAACATATTGCATTAAAGGATTTGATTGACTCATTAGGATCCATATTCATGATGGTGAAACATTGATACACCAAACTTGGATTAGTAACTTTCCCAAATTATGCAAGGATAGTATTTAAAATTCATTCCATGAGGTGATGGAATTTTCTAATAAGTTAAGATGCCAATCATAATCAAAATCCTATAGAGTGAATGAGAAAAGTTTGCATCCAACATCCTCACATGTCACATTCATTAATCTCAAAGCATCTTTGAAATATTTGATATACACCTTTTTTATCCTCCCACTTAAGGGGAAAATATAAGAAAGTATTTCTCCACATTCCTTGGTAAATTATGTTGATATCTAGGAATGAAAATTGTAAATCTAACTAACCAAGGTTGAGCCATAAGATGATTAATAAATGGGATGTTTCTCATTAGGGAAGGTGTCATGGCTCAGTGTATCTCAAGGATGATTGGTACTCATCTAGGCCTCCTATGATTTAACAAAGGTGAAACCAAAATGATATTTTGGGCCCTAGACCTTGTTACTCTTCTAGGCATCTCTAATGTAATTATGCATAATGACTAACCTTTACTATTGATAAAACACATAAGTTTGACCTCCTTCTAACACTAGATTTTTTTATTTTGATGTGGATTTTATACACACCATAGAATTTGAACAAGGTAGCCTCTAACATTTTGGGATATGTATGGAAATTAAGCTCCAATATAGGGCATGATTTTTAGGTATGCAATCAAAATAACTAGTTAGTTTAATAATAGGTTAAACATGTAGGTCATTTAACGAGGTAAATGGATGGCATGTGAAATCTAAAAGAAGTAAACACTAGGTAAGTTATACATGTGGAGAATTACTCTATGATGGGTAGATCTCAAAAGAAATTCAAAAAAATTAATGGAAGGTAAGGAAGAAAAGAAGGTCCTATGTTCTCTAAGGGTCAATTCCAAGTCTATTTCCTTAGTGGATTATTATTAATACCAATTCTTGACATTTTTAGCTACTGCACACTTATAAACAAACATGGTTAATAGGTATAAGGAAGTAAATATCATAAACTTAGTGGTCCCAACTAAAGGTTGATATCTTTAGAGTTGATATTTCACACCCTTAGTTGAGAGATTATATCTCAAACTAAGAAGGTATCTACGGTATCCACATAAAACATCTATAAAACTATACCAAAGGGAGATACTCCTACATAGCTTAGTATATCAATGTAGTCTAAAATGATTACATAAATTAAATAAATTTTAATAAATTTTTCACATATATATATATATATATACATATATATATATATATACATATATATATATATACATATATATATATATACATATATATATATATGTGTGTGTGTGTGTGTGTGTGTATATATATATACATATATACATACATATCTATATATATATATATATACATATATATGTATATATATATATATGTATGTATGTATGTATATGTATATGTATGTATATATATATAAATATATATATATATATATATATATATATATATATATATATATATATATCAATGAAAATAATCAAGATTATTTTTAGCTTTTTCACACTTCGAAATTATTGAATTGATATAGACAGAAAAGCTAAAAGTATTAACATAGAAAAGGAAAGAGAAAAAACCAACACAACATGAAAATTAATGACTTGATTTCTTCTTATATTCATCAAAACTCCAACCCTTTGAAAGAGGGTTTTACATATATTTAAATAATTTGGGAAGGGGGTTACTCATATTCCAAGTGTAGTAAAATTACATCAGAATAAATGAAACTTAAGTTCTAGTTCAATGCAAAATTGCATGTTATAACTCATAGATTATAACAGTCTTGCAACATGTGCATGTTGGCAAAATACTTCAATTAATTATAAAATGAATACAATGAATCATAACTAGAAGTAGTTATTTATAATTAAAACTACATGAAAAATTGTGTACAAAATTGATATTAAAATATCTATGGTTTGCTCACAATGGGAGTCTAGACAACTGGTAGATGGAGATGGTGTTAAAACTATCACACTTGCTAAACTAGTAGATAGGGTGGAAATAAACTTCCTCTTTACCTATATCTCTTGGTAATTTTTATATCCAATAGTGTGTTTCACTCTTATTATTCACATATCAAGAAGAGATGGTTTATTCACCCTATTAACTAGTTTTTCTAACCTTACATGCTTAACATTTGTAGATTTGAAACTTATCCAAAAGATCTCCACTTCTATAACCTTGTTCCTTAAAAAACTCAACTTAGCCTCAATTTATTCCAAATTTAACCCCTATAGAATCTAATTAAATTTTATTAAGGATTGTTGAAGTATTTGATTACAAATAGACCTCACCACCAACTTTCTAGTGCTATCCCATGCATTCATCAACTCTAATTTATTAAAAATTTGTCTACTAAAATTTAAAAATAAATAAATAACTAAAAAGTTGGTGGTGAGGTCTACTGACACCTTAGTATTAAAAATAACTAAAATTTTGTCTATTTGAGTTAAATGAGGGGATAATTTTTCTCTTAAAGTAGACAATAGTATCTAGTATCTCATATAGCCTTAAGGCTACATTCTGAACATCTTTCTCAATTTAAGAGGGAACATGAATGACCAATCATTTTTCTCTAATAGTCTCTAATTATTGTTACATCTCTTTCCTTGCCTCTTAATACCATCATGGATTGGTATCAAGGATCCAATTGGGTCTCCATATATGACTTACATTCATCAATGAAATGGGACTAACCTAATATTCTATTATGTATTTTGGTAAGAGAATATACTTCTCTTTCTTATAGAATCAAGCTTTGACCAATGTTTCCATCTACCTTTCTTTCTTTCACTCTTTACACAAAACTAGTAGACTTGTGAAATAATGAACTCATAGTGGGTAGCTCATTTATCTTTAGGTCTAGCCTCTTAGAAGCTAATTCTCCTAGTTTCTTTGCCTACTCTAGAAGTGTCAATTATGATGGGTTTATTGGTTGTACCTTTATTTGGGTATCCTTTGAAGGTTCAGTATCAAGAGTTGGATTTGGCATGGAAGGCCATATTGTATTTTACCATTATACATTCCCAAAATGTTGCATTAGGTAGATATTGTAGATAGTCTTCTTGCTTTGAATTTTTTTAGTGGATATCATTACCATGGTCTAAATTAATCCTTAAAAAGGCATGTGTAAACTCAAATAAGTAGAGGATACTAGAAAGTGAGTTTTGGGTCTATTAATAGTAGTAGTAATAGAGGTGACAACCAAAGGAATGGTTGTATTAATAGATAGGGAGATGGGTCTAGATGATGGTAGTGACACAATAAAAAAAGAACTGATAAATGGAAATATGGAAATATAAGGGTGTCCTATGGGAGTAGTAAGAAACAAACCCTTAAATTATTGGTCACTCTTAAGGGGTGACTTTCCTTTAAGTCCTTGAAATATCAAAACTTTAGCTTGTTGTAGTTCTTCTTCATCTTCTTCATCCACTAGTTGATCTTCTATTGAGGGTAGTGTCTATTCACTTGGTCTCTATATAGACTACACCTAAGGCCTCCTTACCTTATACTTCATCTTGAAGCATATATTTACATTCTTTGTTATAGAAGAATATACTTGTTAGGTAGAAAGAGTGAATTCCACATTAGATGTTTTGGTTTTCAAAGATACAATAGTAGGTGTGAGGTCTTATGAGTCAAAGGAGTTTATATAGATAAGATCATCCTCCTTCTCAAAAGAGCTATCCTTTTATTGAATTGTCCCAGCCTTAAGTTCTTATTTTACTTACATTATTTCAAATGTGGTTGTTTAAACCTAAGAATTTTCTTATTCTATTCATCTTGTAGCAACAAAATTTCCCCCTTTACCATGCTCTTGATCTACACTATGATCATGGTGGGTGGATTTTGGGGGTCTTGGATTTTATCATGAAATTGTTGAAGAGGTCTACTATTCAAAAAAATTGAATAATTCCATCCTCCTAGTGGTGGGATCTTGTATTATGTTTACTCAATTATGATGGAAAGATATATTTAAATTACCTTGAATAAATCTTCATTTACTCCAATTGTCCTAGCCCTCTCCAAGACTTGGGCATCATCTTTTACATTGAGAAATAGGAAATCATGGTCATATGGCTCATGATTATAATAAATACCCAAATCATGAACATGTTATTGTACCTACCATGGGGATCCCAATATATATGGGGCAAGGTAGCTAAGGCATAAGCTTTCCTAGCATTGCTAGCTTCTTTGAAATGTTTGTGGAAAGTGTAACACATCCTCTCAATCATGAGATGAGATCCATGAAATGTGTTATTCTTGATTCTAGTCAAATACATATTTTATTGCTTAGCCATATTTTTAAATATGTATTTTTGAAGGTGTAAAGGATCAACTATATGCCCAATAACCATTCTCATGGTGTAATCCAGATAGAACTAGTAGTCACCCATAGTCATGAGTAAATTGGTAATAATTTTAGATATTTTGGATATGGGATCCTCATGAATTTCCCTTAAAACCTTGGGATACAAGTCTTATATAATCCTCAATATATTCATTTTATATGCATAAATATGCACAAAAGAATAAACATCATAAATCTTATTTCTAGTATAATTGGGATTTGGGTCTCAAAGAAACCCATTATCTCTACATGTGGTACCCATGACAACATCAATAAGGTAGGAAATCATATAAAATTTTCCCTCTTAGGGCCTCTTATCTTAATGCAGTATTAGTTCAAGCAATTGAGTACCGATAAACTCTCCTAATGCAAAAGTGCATTCTGAGGTGATCAATATATTAAAAAATGGTATCCATTCCAAATGAAGGAAGTTGATGCCTGGGTGACCATACATGTAGTTAAATAGTGATATACCAATGAAAATTCCCATCTATAATTTGGTGGTGGGCATAGGATTCTTTTCCTTGAGTGAAAAGGTTTCTCCAAGGAGAAGCCATTTTCTCACTGTCTTCTCTATATTGTTGATTTTCCTTCAAAGGGATACATTATGTAAATTAAATGTGTCATCCAAGATTGTAAATATTAAATTAATTTTAAATTATTCCCATGATATGTAATAAATGATGGTATTATGATTTATGTAGTGGAATAAATTTCCATCTTCAATCCTTTCTTCAAAGAATAAATCACATACTAGGTCAATGCATGGCATGATCTCAGGTTTAGAAGTATCATAGTGAAGTGCTTAGCACTTAAATGGAAGTAGATAAATTTTTACCTATCATTATTATAAAGAGACATATTATTCATAGGTGAATTTGTTAATACTTTCTAAAAATTCCCACAAAGTTGAGTAGTTAGTGTAGATACCATCGAACATGAAGGCATCAAAATTTGTACCCATAAACTATGTTGAATCTTTAATAGAAAATATAGATGGTGATTGGGATCCCTTGTATAATCTAGATGAATATACCATTATTTTTTCTTCGTGATAACATAATTATGATTCATTATAATGGTAGTTTGGCACTCTTCTATGCAAATTACATCTTGATTGAATGTAACTAGGGCTTGAATTCCCAAAGGGAAATATCTGCTTGAGCTTGTTAATAATTAATGGACATGAATTTAGTTATCAACTCAATGTTATAACCTTTTATCATTAAATCTTAGTTTTTGCATCATTAATCACTAGCATCTCCAAGATTGTCATGTTCATTTATTTCAAATTTGACCACCTTAGACTAGTGAACATGCCACGTATGATGCTTACTCATTCGAAGGGGTGTCATGGTACTTCTCTTTCTAAAACCTATCAATATATTCAAGTGTTGATTCTTAAATTTGAGTTGAATCATTTGATTTTTGTGAGCCAAGAGTTCTAAATAAAAGATTACAAAGGCTAAATTTTTCTTTTAGGAGATTATGAAACCTTTCCTAAAATCCAAGATGTTGAACACTTTTCTTGAAGACTAAATTATCATTCAAGAAGATTTGCCTAAAAAATTTACCAAACATGAGAGTTTAAAATAAAAATTTATTGAATTAAAAGTTACAAAATGAAAATTTATTAAATAATAAGATACAAAGAATAATTTATCATTGATAAATTCTTGAAGAGAAAATCCTAAAAAAAAGATTCTGACTAGAGTTACCAAATGAAAATTTCACAAATGATTTTGTCAAAGATAAAAATGTTGAAGACCAAAATGTTAGGTTCTAAAATGATGATAATTTTGAATAAGTAAATCCAAATACTAATAATTTTGAAGACCTATCATACATAATAATCTTCCCAAAATTTGCATTAATACATTAGTTCAAACAATTCATTCCAATGAAAATGGGTTTCAAGAGGAAAATAGATGAAATAAAGGTGATTTAATTCCAAATTCCACAAATTTACATAGATAATAAAATAGGATAAACATGTATGTATATCTCTATAGTGAACAAAGCTTTTAAAAACAAAGAGATACCCACTTATCTATCGATAATGCAAGGTAGGGTATGTTGAATATAGCTGATATTATAATATTTTTTAAGTATTTTAATGATCATTTATCTCATCTTAGATAGGTCTTTGAAATGTTTAGGCAATTTTGGGTCTCACTTAACCCCTATAAGTTCAAATTTTATAGTCCATGAAGGTAATTTTTTGGGCCATGTTGTCTCCAAGTTAGGGATTATAATTGAACCTAAAATGGCAAGTGTCATTCTAGCATTGTCCTTGCTTAATCACAAGAATGGGTTGTAAATATTCTTAAGAAGGATAAATTTCATTAGGAGGTTTGTTCCTAATTTTACTTATCTTGTAAAGCCTCTAAGTTCTATGTTAAAATAAGAATCAAAACTTCCACTAGCCTAAGGAAGGGAAAGATTGCTTGAAAATAATTAAATAAGCCATAGTACAAGATCCCACCCTCATAGATATATATTTCACCAAGGATTTTATTCATTGTGAATTTGGGAGTATGGACACTATCTCAACTATGCTAGTAAAAAATAATGAAGAAGACATATAGAATCTAATATATTTATTTATCTAGGGCTTATAAGTTTATGTGGTAAATTAATCCTTTATATAAAATAAAGTGATAACTATTATAAGAAGTTTGAATAATTTTAGACATTTTTTTTCTAACAACAATGTGCATTTACTTTTCTTTCACCCAAGTGTCAAAGAATTCCTCTTAAGCAAATATTTGAACAAGAAAAGGGTAGGGTGGATTAAAAATGTGATGGAGTATGATGTGAATGTCAAAGTCACAAATTTGGTAAGAGGAAGATGTTTTTGTGAACAACTAACTTTAGAATTAGAGAATGATAAGAATGTTTTCTTAGTACTCCAAGATAGCCAACATTTAGCTACACCTTCATTGCCTACTAGTTATACCTAAGATATGGCCAACTTCCTCCAAACTGGTGAATGCCCTAAGAAGTTATTTTATACTATAGTCAATTACTTATGTTATTATATATGGTGTCATGTTTAATAAAAATGTCAATGGTATTCTTTTGAGATGTGTTCAAAAAAACTAGATTGATAAAATTTTAGAGGAATTTCATGATGGATCATTTGGTGGACAGTTTTCTCTAAGGACTATATCTATAAATATAATAAGGGTAGGCTATTATTTTCCCAACATTTTTATAGATGTGTATGTATGGGTTAAGAATTACAAAAAATGTGTATTCTTCACCAGTAAATAGAGATTAGTAGCCTTCCCTATCCATCCCATTTAGGTAGAGAAACCCTTCATGATGTCAGGTTTAGATTTCAGAGGGATGATTAACCCACCTTCTAGTGTAGGACATAAATGGGTCTTCATAGCCACTAATTATTTTATAAGGAAGACAAAATTATTGGCTTTAAAATAAATAAATGAATCCAATGTATGAGACTTGTATGAAAGTATAGTCATTAGGTTTGGGGTGACTTATATAATCATATATCATAGTATAATGGCCTTTTTTGGCACCATGATAAATAACTATGTAGTTAAAAATTAAATTTACTTTATCACATAATCAAACTACTATCCCAAAGGAAATGGATTGGTAGAGTCCACTAATAAGAATTTAAGTAGAATCATTAAGTGGACTATGGATGGAAATCAGAGGACTTAGGATACCAATTTGAGTACATGATTATGGGATGATAAAATCACCCCTAAGAAGGTTGTTGGTGATTCCCCTTATACACTCATTTATGGTAGAGAGTCAAAGTTACCTATATCTCTTGAAATTCTATATCTAAAACTTACACATCAGTTAGAAATGATGTTTGTGAGTACCATGGAGATTAGACGTATGTAATTGTAAGAAATAATAGACCAAATTATGCATATAATTAATCTTCATAAATCTCAAATGAAGAGGTCTTTTGAATAAAGATCATCCCATAGATTCTTCCTTGACATAAACTTGGTGTTAAATTTGGATGAAGATAGAGCCAAACCTAGGAAGCACACCATGTTTGATTCCTTATAGAGTGGCCCTTGATCATAACCAACTGTAAATCATTTAATGCCTTTCAACTCTCAAAACTAGATAAGGAGGAACTATCAATCCCAGTCAATGGGATCCATCTAAATCATTATTCTTGAAGTGATCTTAGCTTTTTACATAGTATTTTATCCACTTTTCTTACTTTAGGTGTTGTTTCACTTTGGTTTGGTTGTTATTCTTTCCTTTAAATGCTTTGGCACATTTTTTTATCTATGTTTTTGGTTTTGTTGTTAGTCTGGAGATGAATCCTAGTTTTCCAATTCATTATTAGGTCAAACAAGTTGTAGTAGGGTTTTTTTCTTAGAATCAAGGGTTTTAAAAGGTGTATATGACTACATGCCCAATATATTACTTCAAAGGCTACTATATTCCTTCTTAGTAGACAATAAGCCCATAGAGGTTACCAATAATGTTGACCATTTTTTGTCACCATGGAAGAATAACATTCAAATCTCAGTTCAATGCTTCAAATTCAGTAGAAAAAGGTTTTCAAATTTATGTTGAAATTTGGTAGAAGTGCCTAAGTTAATAATAAATCAAAGGACTTAGTGGGTTTTCAAAAAATGGTTTCCACACTCAAAAAATTTGTCTAAGTGTTTTACTCTTCATATTCCATGTATCATGACTAGTCATAACTTGTGCAAACAATGATTTTTGTGAAATATTTGGGTATTCAGAATAATAATTTTGATGAAACACAAAAAAAAATCCTAAGGAAGTATTTTCAAATAATTTTTATAAGTATTTTATTCATTAGATATTTTATGGAGGTTAATTAAAATTTTTGTTCTAAATAAAGGTTTTGAAATCACAAGTTCTAAACACTAGGCTATGTCACACTTTTTACATAAAGAGGAAATGTTTTGACACTTAGTTGATTCTTTAATCTTTTCCTAGAACAATGTGTCACATTTATGATCAACATGACTTATCTACTTTTATTCAAAAGTTTCTTGATGGGTTAAGAATGCTCTTCAATACTTATCCATTTTAAGGTTCTTTTATCTCCTAGTGATACTTTAGGAGGTGACAAGATCAAAATTTGATGGGCCCTCAGTGATGTTTAGATGGATTCCCAATTTTTTAGTCATAGAAGGAATATATTCTAATAAAAAAATGCCACATTACAATATTTTGCATCTCCCAATAGCTTGTGCCACTTTTAAAATACTTTCAACACTCAGACAATTTTAAAAAAGTGGCCCAGTGCTATGTGTCAATATTCTGATGGTCCCAAGCCATTTTTAAATGCCTTTTAACACTTAGTCAATTTTCATGAATTTTCCCAACAATTTCCACTTTAGCAAGGTAGTAGATAAGCAAGCTAGTGGGATGCTTCCATATGTCATAGTCTTGATGACTTAGAGTCTTGGAACCATCTGTATGAGTTCAAAACCCTTCAAGATAGTAGGTTAGTGGGATGATGCCATGTGACATAATCCCATTATTATCTCTCTAAGATTTATATGTATCCCAAACATGATGTTATATCCCCAAGGTAGTGGGTGAGAAGGATGGCACGATGTGGCACAATCTTGTTGCTTCATAATCCTGGGACAGTCCATGAAAACAAAGTAGTATGTTATAAAAATAGGCAAGTAGTATAATTACACATGGTGAAATATCACTTCAATAAGATATAAATAGTTAACACTACCCATTAATATCATAGGGTGGTAGAGTTATCAGACTTGTTAGAGCCTAGCCCAACTAAGGAATGCCACATTAAGTGGATGTTAGTTGCACCCATCTCCTAAAATTGACATAAATGACTAGGTGAAGTAGATAGATTTGAGATCAAATGGAAACATAATAAGTAAAAGCTACATAGTAAGCCTAAGGATAGTGTGGTAGGATATTGGCCAATGGGAAATGGTCATGCATCTAAGTGCCAATCCTATTAGCAAACCTAGACCCTTTCACAATATGACTTTGCCCTTTTATAACTCTGGATTCAATCCTTTTAAATCAATAGAAATTAAAAATTACCTTATTTAAGTTTATATGTTTATGTGAGTTTGATGCTTAGTTAATGTACATCTACAATATAAGTCATTATTATTTTTGTATGTCCTTTATTTTCACTTTGTTATAAATAGGCTAAGTTCATATAGGTCATATGTTATGTTGAAATTGTCTAGGCTATTGAATTATTGTGGAAACTGGCTGATTATGTTTGGCACAAAACCTTTCAATCATTCCTTTAAGTCATATGCATAGAATCACAACCCCTATATCAAACACTGATGTATGAAGAGCTTAGTTTGAATATAGTGTAATAGATTTTTAGTCCATATTGAGTCACATAGTGTTGTCAATAGGTTGGGGTAGGGAGAATAACACATTTGGTGCATCGTATTTTTTAGATCCTAGGTTCAATTATGTTATCTTTATCTCTTTTCCTTGTAAATGTAGTAGTTTATTGTTAGTCTTAGGTGATCTATCAGGGGAAGCTAACCCTCTCTCGAAGTTCACTCCAACCATAGGTGACCCATAGCCTTGGGGTGTTCACATTATGTCAATTGGGTGAGGATACATGAAACACCTACTTAGAGGGTGAAACTCAATATGACAACACATAGCATGTTCATCCTCACATTTTACATGTGTAGTAAAAGAAGGAATGTTATAATTTAGAAAATGTATTAATTTTCCTTCATGAGGAAAGGAAATACCTTGCTGATTTGGATCAAATTTTGCTTCCATTTGTTATATCCAAAGATTTTATAGTGTAAATGCATTTAGATATTTGGTGGGCATAACCCAAACCCATGTTTGAATTAATTTAGGACCACAAATAATTGGCATTATTATGTTTCCCAAGTATTATTTCCAACCAAACTTTCTTTTCAAGTCTTTTAGACAAAAACCAAGTTGTTGAAAATGTTTTAAATGGCATGTAGATTTTGTTTTTGTAGGATCAATATGGTTATGTGAAAAATAAGTACCACCGATGAATAAGATAATTTTTAAATATTTTTGGCATGGATTATTTTTTTTGTTCACTTTAGTATTTTTTCATAGAACATGGACCTTAGATTGGTCCCATGTTAAATAACATTTAAAAATTGTTCATATAAAGATTAGAAATACTATTTATGTTCATACTATTCAATTTGTCATTCATCTCCCTCCTTCATGTGGGGAATAAAACTTTGATACTTATAGTGGGATATGTTAAGATCATGTGGATGATTAAGGATGAATGAATCATATTTATGTACATCCACATAAAAATGTGTAAATGAGTCATATTACTTATGCAATTCTCTTTCTTTTAATGGGTAAAAAGCCTTCTACTAAAAATAAATTACAATTCTAAATATGAGGGTCTAAATGCTAGCTCATATGATGTACTTTTGAATTGAATAACAAAATATTTAAGGGATTCATCATCATATTTCTTGAAATTATGAAAATGTTCTAATGTAAGTTTTGTAACCTTATGGATATTTAAATCCATGAATAACACATCTTGTAATTGTGAAAAATTTGTTAAGGAACCTTTTGGTAAGCTATAGAACCAATTTTGAGCCTCATTAGAAATGCTCATGTGGAATAATTTTAGAAATAGTTTTTCATCCTTTTCCCATTGACTAAAATAATAAAGAGAGCTAATAATGTGGTCAAATGGGTATTTATGACTCAAAAATGGAGGTAAATTTGGTAGCTTAAAATATTGTGGACAAGGATATTTAAGTATACATTATGCAATAGGTTTATTGTTACAATAAGTCACATTCGCATTAGTACCATTGAAATCCATTTGTATTTAAGGTATAGAAACCTTCTTTTGAATATACTCAATAGTGGTCATCATATGCATAAGATATTCCATGGGAACAATGGTGTTTATCATAGGTATTATCACTGGTTCCAATTCACCCCTTTTTTTGAATCAATCTATATGAGTATCATCATCCTTATGGATAATAAGTTTAATTTAATGATCACTAAATTTAGGATATGTCAATAATGGTATTAGATATTTGAATTTTGGTACTTTTGGTATATCATTTGAATAACTTAGACTATTGGAAGAATTTAGCTCATTCCTTTTATTTTATCTAGAGTTTTAATTAAAGATAATTTCCATAGGGTAGAACCTCCTCAAATAATATATTATTTTCATGAGGATGATCTAGAGCCACCATCCAAGCACAAATACCTTCATTTAAGAGAATGTTTTTTTTTCCATTCCAAATAGTAATTCTATAACACTTTTGAAAAATGATACCCATCTAATGTAATTTTGGATTCTAAATCATCCAATTTAGGATCCTATCTTAAAGAGTACTTAGATTAAAAATTAAATACATTAGATAAAGAGTATTTAATGAATGTGTTCTTAAAAAAATATAATATGTTGAATGATTTTTCAACATGCTCATTAGTTTTAATTTTATATTGATTCAATATTAGTCATACCAAATTTTTAGTTCCATCATTCTTTGTTATTGTTCAATCTACATTTTAATTCTCTTTATCAATTTAAATAAGTCATAATTTACTTATATATTTATCAAAACTTTTGATGATCATATGAAGGAACACATTGGTCATATGAAATTATTTTTATGGTAAAATGTACATGAAGGGCTTGAGTAAATGACTTATCATGTTGGTGACTCATGGTTTTTTTTTAAAGTATCAAGCCTTGCTAATTTGTATTATTCTTAAGAGATATAGGGTAGGTTACACCTTGTTCATGTTTTCCCAATCTTTGGCCTTGGTATCTATATTTTACAAAAAAATCAAAGGCCAAAATCATATTATGGTGGTGTAGTAAAATTTGGGTAAAGGATTTTTATCTTTCTTAACATGGATTGAATCATCTCTTGAAATTGTGAGAGCACTAACCTAATTATAGGGATGATAGCTACCAACATTCAAAGATTTGATACTTAAGGATTTAACACTTGAAAGAATATAATATTAATAAATTTTCACCCATTAATTAATAGAAGGTTTGATAGTTTCATAGTCATAGTCATCAAAATAATTAATATTATCCATGATGAGAGAGATATAAAACAAAAATATTAGGATAGAAGGAAAGAAATGTCCTAAATGGTACACTTAGGTAAGAATGATATTCAGAGATAAAGTTCACCAAATGTTTAACCCTAAATTGGATAAGGAATCTTATTTGGGTAGATATGGCTAAGATTATGGAAATTAAAATGCACAAGGGTGATGATCATATCTACATCATGATAATTATGTGTTAAACTTAGATATAAACATATACTAAATTTATGAAACTGAGATAGGATAAAAATAGTAAGTACAACTATGCTAGATATGAAAATGACAAAAAAAATAATGTACTTAGCTTGTTCTAATGTAGATGCAATTATGGATCTAGAATAAGTAGGAAGCATATTAGAAGATGATTTTAGAATAATCATCAAATTCTAGATTGAGGGATTATAGAATAATAGTTATTAATGTTATCCTTAGATAGTTATATCGATGCTACTATTTAAACTTAACACAAGTGTCATCTATTAAATAACTGATGAAAAAATGCGACCGTCTAGATGCTTTGAAGTTTGCATTTGTCTTCACTCTAATGAAGTTAGATCTAGGTCATGGACCATCACTCCTCATGAATTTTTAAAACCCTAGTTTTTCATCTTCATAGTGACCCTATGTAAAAATGGGTCAATGGGAACATAGTGTCGAACTGACCCAAAATACCCCTCTATTAATGAGCACTACCTACATAAACAATATTTTAAAGAGAGATTTAGACTAATGTAGTTCTCACCTATGTGCTAGATTGTGTGTGAATCATGTAATATCTGTAAAGTAAGTACAATAATGACCAAGCTTATAACTTGACAAATGTATCACTTGGGATAATCCTTAAGTACTTCATATATGTAGATGTGTTTCCCCTATGAATAATATGCAAATAAAGAATTTTTTCTCAATTGAATGTTTAATTGAAAGCTTTTGATAATTTATCATGGTCTCTTTTGGCATTTTTTAGGTGAGGAATTATTCATGCCTCTAAATGTATCATAGGGGTTCTTAGTGTTCAAAGAACACTTCTCATTTTAGAATTATAGAAATTTAGAGCATGAGTATCAGGTTGTAGCAACTTGATGTCACCTATGGTGAAATAGCAATAGAGAAATGTTTATATGTTCCACAAAATTTATAATAATTTATAGTTGGGAGCCATTATAGTTGAATTCTTTATAAATTTTAAGTATTTTTGCTGATGCCAGTGAATTATGATCAAAACTTAAACTAAAGATTAATCTAAATAGATATTTATAATGAAATTTAAGCTATAGTGATGTGGTTAAAAAGAAACAAAAGGGAAGGGTAAGGCACAAAGAAGAAAATTGATTGTTAATCCTTGACTCAAATATCATGACAAAGTTTCAATTAGAACTAAACCTATATTTACTAGTATATGATGCAAAATAGCAAAATCTCATATCTCACTACACACTAGGAAAATTTTTAAGGATAATATAGAATTATACAAGTAAGAACAAGATTTTTCTTTAAATAATTATTACCAAACTCAAATATCATAATCACATATTAATACTGAATAAATTAAACAAATAAAATCCAATATCCTTCATGTAATTTAGCATAAACACAAATTAGCAACCCTATATCACAAATGCAAATTTAGAATCCAAATAAACTATTCAAATTTAGGCATAGAACCAAAAATTGAGAGAAATCTATATTAACATTTAACACATCAAATGTGGACAATCTTTGTAGAATTCTTTAACTATATTAATTCCTCTAAGTATACATTTTTTTCTCAAAAATACCTCCCTTACAAGATGGTAATACATGCCTTTTATAGAAATATTAGGTAGTATACTAATCAGTTATAAGATACAAAATGTACAAAAGATAAGGATAGTTATCCTTCTCAAAAATTTCTAGAATACATTTGCTTTTCTATGACCTAGAGGAAAGTATGCTAATAGACTAGCATATGCCTTTTACAAAGTAATATTACTATTTAAAATATTACAATGCTTTTACAAAAATGAATATTAACTAGGTAGGCCCATTGTTGAAGGGTCCCCTTATTGCTCTTGTAGAAGATCCAAAGCCTTTCGATGTTATTCTTTGACAAGATCCAAGTCCACAACTAGCTTCGGGAGGGAAACATCTTCTTCATCTTATAAATCCAAAAGGTCTCTATCATCCCTTGCCATTGCCTCTTTAATGTTTCTAGCTTCTACAATTTTTTCTTCAGTAGTGAAGATCATGCCCAAAATATTTCTATTATCATTACCTGATTTGCCCTAGCTTTTGCCCTTCACTTCCTTCATCCCTAAAGTGAATCTATGTTTATACTTTACATCATCAATAATCCCTAGGACTATAGTCTTGGTAGGTTTTACCAACATGGTTCCAAAGATCTAATTAATTCTAGTACTTAATACTTCATCATCCTATAAAAACCTATCTAAGCCTACTAACCAAGTACTTAGGCTTTGGATATTATCTACCATGATCCCTAGTATATTATTTAGGTGTGCCAAGCTTATGTTTTTAAACTTAAGAATCCTGTTCCTAATTAATAAGCTGATAAGATCCCTTATTTTATCCTCTACATCCTACCACTCTATTACCAGCCCTTTAGCCACCTCACTTTATTGGCTTAATACATCTTGCCTCAACTTTATTGACTTTAAAGAATCAAATATATCCTTGCTTAAAACATGTTTATTATGGCCTCAAGCACTAATAAAATGGTCTAGGTCTCTAATTTCTCATTTTATTTCTCCAAATTGTGAGTCATGTGTTTCATGCCCTTTATGTTAGCTCTGACTTGGGCTAAGTGGGCCTCTGTTAGTTTCTCAATATCTTCATCATGGATGGGTTATTCACTAGGCTACTACCCTTCAACTATAGTTAAGCCTATGAAAGTTTACACCATTTGGAATGTGAATTCCTTTATCCTCACCATGTCCTTTCTTATTTTTACCTTTTCTAATCTAGTTATCTCTAGATTGAATTACACGTTGGTAGATGACTCTATGTATTTTGGAGGTTCTAGGACCTCTACCCTTGTGTTGATTGATGATCCTAAAGCATCCATCTTATTTCCATCTGACCCTATACTGGTCATTATCCTTATTTCCTCTTGTTCCTTCATCAAATCCCTTATCCATGGCTTGATTTATTCATGCACATCAACATTGATGGATTGGGTCAGAGCCCATGAATGGGAGTAGTAAGGGATCTTTTATAACTTCCCATAGATAAACTAATTAGGGATGATTAGTACATGAATGGGTAAATATTCACTTAATAAGTTTATCTAACTTGTGAGATGAGTGGGAGTCAACTTTTTCCTTTTCTATCCAATAGGGACAATTTCTAATTCTAATTTACTCTTCCTAGGCTGTGTTATTTGGACTATATCCAAGGTAACTTTCTTTCCTTTATCTTCTTGTATAGCTTCCTCTACTTGAACTTGAACTTATTTAGGTTGTGCTTCTTCTCCTTTAGATCTATATGATTTAATAAAGACCTTGAGGGAATCCTCTACTAATTCATTAGTCTCAAGATTAATCATATCCAAGTGTTTAATAGGGGATGATGGTCTTTGAGGGAGAGTTGAGGATGAAGATCCTTCACTAGTTCTCTCCACCAACTTCTCCTTATTAGTGCCTTGTATAATTTATGTTAGGGGTTTTGGTGCTTCTATCTATTCTTCTTCTTGAGGTGGAATGGAAGTTCTAGGCAATAAATGATACTATAGAGGATGAATTTTCCATATCTCACCTAGTGGTTTGTTATCACTAGTTAGTCTATGCACCAGCTTGAGGTTGGTTTTTTGAACTCTAGAAAATACATCCTCAAAATTGTTGGCCTTGATGTGGAGGGTATAATAAGGACCCAATTAATGCTCATAAATTGGCTTGGGTAACTATTTGTTCTTCAAATATGGGTCCATTACATTTTTGGGATCCCAATGTCTAAAGTCATCCAATTAAAACACAAAGGAATCCCTTTGCCTAGCCATAGTGTTCACCTACTTCCAATCCTAAAAAACTATTCTTCCAATTATCAAAGTAAATAGATGGATGAGATCCTTCCTTTTTCCCTTTCAAACTCCATCAACCCCATTAAGGAGTTGGGATACAATTTTTAATTTTGCTAGCTTATTGGGGACATAAATGGGAAACCTATAGGGTTGGGTTAGAATTCCATAAATTTTGATTACAGTGCAATCTAAGTAAAACTAAATATCTCCCATCAGCTCCACATATTTATTAATCAAAGGTCTCACCTTGGGCATAGGAGACCCTATAATGGCTTATACCAAAGTAGGATAGAAATAGTAATAGATGAATTGCATGCGGTGTCTATACGTAAAGATGTGTAGCTTTGAGTAGTGGTGAGAGATGGTGGTTTTGCCCTCATGAGACTAGTTTTTGATTTCGGGGACCTTGGCGTAAGTTAGCAAGGTGTCTAGAAAATAAGACATCATGAAGAACTCTTTACTTGTCTTCCTCTGAATGGTAGTTTATTATTTCCGTAGGTGGATGCTAATAATATCTCTAATTGGAGTAACTAGATCTTTCTCAACCATAAATTAGACATAAATACACCCAAATTTTATTGACATATGTAGTTTTAGGGGATCTAGACATTTTATTTAATAGTGTCATGATCACCCTGATTCCCTCCCTAAACTAGATAATTAAGATTCTTCCCTCAATATCCCAAAATATATGATTCCCTTGGAGAAACCATAGCCTAAGGATGGTAGGATGGTATCAAGGTCATTTCTACTCATCTATTATTTTATTGTGGGAAAATCCACATGGGGTTTTGGTAGTTTATAATACCTCTCAAAGGCTAGTGGGGCAATGTAAGAAACTCTCCTAGAGCTTCCCTCATGGATAATCCAATCATTATCAATTCTACAATCTATAAAAATTAGAGAAAGGACATCAATGTAATGGGATACCTCTATCTTGGTAGAATCATGGTAGAGGCCAACCATTTGAATCATAACTAGGTCATAGTACCTCCTGTTAACTATGGAAATCCTTTGTTCTTATTTAGTGATGGGTTTCATCTCATTTATGGTTAAAAAGAGCTCAGACCAATTCTTATTGCCATTATTTAGGGCTATTACATCTATCTTATTATCCTTGAAAACCCTTCCTTCATTGTCTTTGGATAGGTATAAATTTATCTCATCTCTCAATTACTACCTTTGAGCTACCATGACATCGATACTTACAAACTATTCACAACTAGATTGTAATTGATCTCTATGTTAACTCTTTTGTGATCATAACACAATTAAGCTTTTTTCAAATTCACTATAATCAATCCAAGTTTACTTAGGGTCTTTTATGCAAGTTTATGGGTTCATATCTTTAATGGTGGTAGCTCACTTAAACTTTAGCTCATACATGCTTCATATTTGATTTAGACCTTTGAATTTATACATTTGCATTCTAAGTCACATAAGATCTCCTCTTTTATCATTTTCCACTTAGATGGTGCTTATGTGGCATCAATCTAGAACCTTTCATGACATTTTTCATAAATTCCTTTGAAGCACTAACCATTGGCATTTAAAAAATGCCTCTTATTTTTCACCATTAGATTAAGATCCTTGGATCAGTATGAGCCATTGATTGTGATATGGGACCTTGCTTATCATTGGTAATTTTTGGTACTGAATCTCATGTTGGTGCCACTTGGCACCTCCACGAGGATTTTGAGCTCTAACATCCTTGTTAGTCACACTTTAAACATGCATTTTCCATATTTCAAGCCCACGAGCTCTCGGTGCCTTGTTGAAAATTCATCAACATCTTTGTAACATTGGATCATCCTCCTATGATGAAGTGTGAGCCATAGGATTTGCAAAGCTGCATGAGCTCTAAGTTAGTACATAAACATAAAATAACTTAGGATAAAATATTTTTATCTAATTTTATTTCATATTAATTAACACAAATAGACTTAGGTTAAAATATTTTTTGCTAATTTTTAAATCAAAGGACTTAGGTGGGCACTTAGGTTTAAATACCCTAGGTTAAGGTTCATTTTGTATTTTTAAAGCATGAAATAGACTTTAGGATAAAGTGTTTAAACCTAAGTTTTCTATATTTATACAAAGGGGGCCATGGCTAAATATTTTAGGCCAAAGTCTACATTGTGTTTAATAAACAGAACATATACTTTGGGCTAAAATACTTATGTTAAACTCTTATAACATGTCCAAAGGGGTCAAGATGATATAATGATCTAGTGCCAAAACTTGACATAGAGATTTATTGTATTAATAAACACAATAAAAACTTCAGTTAAATGAATTTGGGTTAAGTTTCATGTCACAAAGATTCTTTTAAAATAATAATTGGTATAAGTCTCTATCCTAAGGTTCACGATATTCAAACAAATGCAATGGGGACCTTAGGGTATAGGATTAGCCTAAATCCATTTCTACAAATATTTATACCTATGATACCATTTCAATATTTGTAGTTCAAAGATTTCAAGTGTTTGAACATCCTTTGAAGGCTTCCATTAGTCTACAATGCCATTCATGCACTTTTATCAACATTTTAGAGTCTATCCTAATCTTGGATAAAATAATTTATTAACTTAAATTTGATGGTCTCACATATGCCAAATACACCCTCATAGACATCAAGTGATGATCATGTGATTGTAAATTTTAAGATCATGAAGTTCTTGTCTTTGATGGGATCTATAGTCATGTGGATGTCAAATGATGGTTGTACGAACATCAATTTTAATCTCATCAAACTCTTGTGTCCCAATGTAAGAGTGCCACTTAGTGGCTTTGTAGGGATTCTTGAGATCTTAGACTTAATTCACTCTATCTGATTGAAAATAATGATGAAGCAAGGGTAGTTTGGTTGTGATCCAAGAGCTTGCTCATGATTGGTCCTTTCTGACATGAAAGACCCTTTTCTTCTAATCTTCAAGTGTAAAAGTGTTGGATGGTAATTTTGTAGGCCTATTGAGGCTTTGACTTTTCCATGGTATCCTCACTCCATCTAATCTTTGATCCATGATGAAGTGATAACCTTTGATCATGATCTATGAGCTCAAACATGATTGGTCATAGGATTAATTATCAAGATTTATTTGTACCATCTAATTAAAAGGTCATAATGAAGTGTGGATCATTGGATCCTATAAGATGCATGATAATTAAGTTAGACCAAGGATGAAATAAAACTTAGGCTAAGGCATTTATACTATGGTTTTTTTTTGTATTAATAAATATGAGTAGGGCCTTAACATTAAAGCTTTAGGCTAAGTAGGAAGTAATAAAGGGAACCATGATTTAAACATAAGAGGATCATGCGAACATGAAAGTTAGGCTTGGGAGATAAAAACCTAGGATAAAGCATTAAGACTAAGGTCTTATTTGTATTAATAAACATGAATGGGGCCTTAGGGTTAAGGCTTTAGGCTAGATATTAGAATAAAGAGGATCATGATATAAAAGGAATTCTACTAGGAAAATAAAACTGGGACCCTTAACATATAATTTATCCATGTTAGTAAATAAAGAGGAGCCTACCAACATAATATTGGATTGCATTGGAGATATAGGAAACATAAAGGGAAAAAATAAAGAGGGACCAAGGCATATATTTTTAGGCTAAGGTTTGGTTGTGTTGAAAAATATGACCAAACCTTAACATAAAAATATGGCTTAAGTTCAATACAAGTTTAAATATTTCCACCAATATTCTCCCACTAGATTCAAATTCAAACTTTAAACCAAGGTTTTATGCCAACATTTTAGAACATGACTCCATCATCAATTACTCCATAAAACTTATAACTTAATGACATGAAGACCAATCATTAGCAATATTAGGCAAGCTTAAAGTAAAACATAACTCAGTAAGCTGCTCTTATCAAAAGTGGATGATCTTCAAATTCTAATAATGTTCAAAATAGGCCATGATTTTAGGGATAAGATACAAAATCTCTCAAAGGTCCTTATTTTCAAAAAATGGGGGTATGTTAACCTCAATAAATGGTAACTTTCAAGGGAAACATAGTAATATATTAGAACCTAGAGACCCTAGTTTAGATAAATAACTAAGTCATCAACTCTGTTTGATCCATGCCATTATCTAGATTAGTTTATGGTTGAAAAAAACCTTGAACTTATAGAATTGGGATCAAACATTAAGACATAGACAAGTTATGTGTGTGATTTAATTATACTTACTATTTGCCATGGGATTCAGGGGATAAATTATAGGTTTCATATCTTTAATAATTAACACTAACTTAGAGCATGCTTAGATATCCATTAAAAACCATGAATCTAGTTCAGGGAAGGCTTGGGAATTGATCTACTGCCAGCTAGATATCCATAGCCCTGATAGAGATGCCTTTGGTTCCACTCATGACCTTGCTCAACTTATAGTTAGGTATCCATATCTTTGGTGGAGATTACTAGAATCACCTATGCTTGAAAAGCTTTTGATTTTGCATTATATTCTTATTTTTTGTATTTTTAAAACTTTATGCTTTTATCAAGGTTGGGAACTAGGACATCCAAATTTAAGTATTTGGTCAAGTGTTTGATCCTTAGAAAATCACCTATGGTTGTAACCATTGCCCTAGGTAAGGATGTTTATTAAGTGCAAGAATGATTATGCTTTAAAAAATTAAGATTTCATCTTATAAGTTCCAATCTTTTTAAAACCAAGTTTAGGTCAAGATAATGTTTGAGTTCTAATAAAATAGTTAACCTACTCATCAATCTTTACTATTTTCCTCAAATCATAACATTAGGCTCATATTTTAGATCCATGGCTTATATATATATATATATATATATTAGGATCACACCTACATTCTTGATTTTTGGGATTTTGAGTTCAAGGTTGTCTAAGAGGACTTATTGGAATCAATGAATAAGGAAACAAAAGATAACAGATAATAGCAAAGAAAGAAACAAAATAAAATCAAACAAACATATACATGCTTATATACAAATAAGGGATAAGAAGGAAGAACTAAAAAGAAACTAACCAGATTACCTACACTAAGCCTAACCATCTTATATTTTACTCTATAAAGACCTCAGGAGGAGTAGCAGAGAAGTAATTTTTGAGGTACTACCCATTGGTGGGAAATGTGAACTTTTTTCCTTGTAGATCTTTGAGATTGAAGGCATTATTTCCTAATGTATCTACAATCTAATATGGGCCAATCCACAAGGGTGTGAATTTTCTATGCTTTCCCTTAGGCTTAAATGCTTTGTCCTAAACAAGAACTAGGTCCCCTTATCTAAACACTTTGATCTTTTATCTTTTATCAAACCACCTTTTTACTATGGTCTGATGTCTACTAAAATTAGAAAAGGCTTTCTCCCTTGCATCTTCCATCTGAATGATGTCTAGCAATCTTGACCCTACAAGCTCCTATATTTCCTCTATATATTCTTGCATGAAATTGTATATGGTAAACTTGAGAGTGATATGAAAGATTTGTTCTTGTCCATACACTAACATAAAAGGTGATACCTTCAAGGCTTGCTTGATGTTGATCCTATCTACCCATAATGTATAATTGAATAGCTTGTGCCAAGTCCTGGACTTGTTTGTAGTAGACTTCTTGATTTCTTTTATCAAGTTCTTATTAGTAGATTCAGAGACTCCATTTGCTTTTGGGTAATAATTAGATCAAAACTTTAGATAGATGCCATTATCATACACCCATTTAGTCATCTCTATGGATGTAAATACAGAACCATTATCACACACTAGAGAGACTAGAGTTCCAAACTTAGTAAAAAAGTTTTCTTCTAATAAACTAATCACTTCCTCCATCCTATATTATTTGGTGGCTACAACTTCAGCCCACCTTGTGTAATAATATATGGTAGTCAAGATGAATTTATGACCTTTAGATGAATTGGGGTTAATCACTCATATAAAGTCCAACCCCCATTGATCAAATGGTTTGTCAACAATAACTGGTTGTAAAGGCATTGCTACCTTAGGCTCTTTGGTGTTAAATATTTGGCAAGAGTGACATTCCATTACCTGCTTATGAGAATCCTTGAAGATAGTTAGCCAATAGTAGACAGATCTCAGGATCTTGTGTGTAGTAGTCTTCCCTAATGGGTTTCCATTACCAAACTTCTCATGAAAGGTGCCCATGATTTGGACAGCCTCCTCTTTTGAGACTCACCTCAAGTAGACCCCTTCAAATTTATTCTTCTATAAAATCTGATTTTTGATCAAATAATAGGCTAATTTGAGTCTTAGATCCCTTTTTTTCTCCCTTGTTAGTCATACAAGATAGGTACCATTGATTGGTAAATGAATGATGAAATCATACCACTCACTAGCTTTAAAGTTTTGTTAATCCACTTGCATGATACTTAGCGTAGGGCTGGTATTATCAATCATTTGTATATGACCTTGGAACCTTACCATTTTTTCCATTTTCATTTCTATGTCATACTCTTTCAAAACTAACATCCATTTACCTTTGAGTTCTCCCAACTCACTCTAACTTAGCATAAGTTTTGTGGTGGGGTTAGGTATAATAGCATGCACCTTATTTCTAAGGATGTAATGCCTAAATTTCTTTACTTCTTTAACTAATGCATATTCTTATTTATCAATCAATGAATAGTTCAATTCAACATTTTTGAAGTTAGTACTCATAAAATATATTAGGTGATCACATCCATCAACTTTTTGGGTTAACATTTCAGCCATAGTATGGTCAAATGCAAAAGATTAGAGATAAAAGTCCTTTGAAAAGTCAAAATTTATTAGGACTGGAGCTTGGCTGATGGCTTTCTTGATATCATTGAATGACTTCTTAGATTATTCATTCCATGAGACCTTGGCATTCTTATTTAACATGTCATTTAATGGCTTGAAAATCTCTGCAAATCTAGAAATGAACTTTATTATAAAATTTATCTTAGCAAAGAATGACTTTAACTCTTTTATATTGTTTGGAGGCTCTATTGTAGATATTGCCTTTACTCTTTTAGGATCTATAGAGATCCTATCTTTAATTATGACATGACCCAAAAATTTTCCTTTAGTAACACAAAAGATACTTTTCTTGTGGTTTAAAGATATTCCATACCTTCTGCACCTCTCAAAAACTTGTTGTAAGTGCATAAATTGATATTCCCTATTTTTAGGAAAAACTATTAAATCATCCATATATATAATGATACATTTACCTATTAGTACTTGGAAGGCATGGCCTATGGCCCTTTGAAAATTAGCTCTTATATTTATTAATCCAAAGGGAATTCTCTTGTAGAATAAGGTTCCCCATTTTATTATGAAGGCTGTTTTCATCTTTTCTTCCCTATCAACCAACACCTAGTTGTAACCTAAAAATCCATCAAGGAAAGACATCATAGTTGAACCTAAAATAACCTAAATCACCTGATCAAGAGAATGAAGATGATAATTATCCTTTTTAAATGCTTTGTTTAAATTCATAAAATAAATGCATAACCTAATCTCACCATTATCCTTCATAACGAGCACCAAATTAGCCACCTAGGTAGAATGCCTAATGGGAAACACAATTCTAGCACCTAGTAATCTCTTGACCTCCTTAAAGATCATTGGTTCTAGGATAGGGTTCATGGTTCTTTAATTTTTTCTAAAGGAATTAATACTTTATTTAAGGGGTGTAGTATGGGTGATGACCCTTGGATCAAATATCTTTAAATTATCATAAGACTAAGCTATAACATCCTTATACCTAGCTAACAACTCTTTGGCCTTCTTATTCTCAAAGTTGGTGCAAGATTTTACAAATTTTACCAATTGGGGTTGATTTTGGAGGCCAAGATCCATTAAATTGTAGTCTTTCCCACTTACCTTGGGAATATTAGAGACCTCATCTAGTTATGTTGGTTAAATAGCCTTCTTAAGGCAATCATGCCTTTGGGAATTTTATTGTCATTTAGCTGAATGACTTTACCATTAAATTTGTCCTCTTGAAGTACATTTTCATTAGTCTCATCAAAAATATAAGCCTCAAATAGTCTAGAATTGGTAATGAAATCCAATATCTATTGATCATCACTAAATATTTGAAAGTGGTTCACATTATCAGGTATTGAAGGACAAGATATTAGCTCAATGCTAAAGTTTAGGGAGTCTTGGTTGGGAATGAGGTTGGATACAGTAGATGATAACTCATTAGTAGCTTGGTTCTCTTCCCTTGGGATGGAGATAATGCTAAAAGAATCAAAATATTTAATTAGATCCTAGAACCTAAACTTATACGTTTTAAGGTAAGAGAGCCTACATTGATATTTACTTCTTACTTGGTTGACTACTAGTTTTGAGTTCCTATAGACTAATATTTCTTTGACCTTATTATTTATATAAAATTACAAGCCTAGGATAAGGGCCTCATATTCAGTAAGATTATTAGTGCAAGGTAATTAGATTTTATAAGATGCATGATATTCCTTACCACTAAGATTAGTTAAGATAATACCAAATTTAGATCTAGCCTTACACCTAGCACCATCAAAGTTGAACTTATATAGTCTAGGAACAACATGAGTACTTTTATGACCACATACCTTGGCAACCTCTAGGGTGAAAACCCCTAAGTCTAAGTCAATTATGTTAATTGTTTCATTCACAACATTGTACTTAGTGATCATGTGTTTCATCCTTGGATGTCTCTCAACTTTGATTTAAATGGAAATCCCTTCCAAGGTAGTCACAAATGTGAGCAATCTATGGACATGTATCCATTCATAGCCTTGGTTTATTCCCTACTTAATAATATCCCATAAACATTAGGAATATCAATAACCTGAATATCAATAAACTATTATATCCTAGGCTTAGAATTTAACTGCATATGAACATTTAATAACTCTCCAATAACCTTAGCTCTAGATTTGTCTAATTAGGTGACAACACTATCAGACTTATTTGGGGTCAAGCTAAGTTATCTACAAATACCTACTATCATGATATTGGTATATTCTATATAATATAATAATGAATTATGCAAATTCTTACCAAACATTCTGACAATGAGTAGGAAAGGAGGAGACTCTTCCTTAGCTTTGTGTGTAGTCACGTTAGCATAGTCAGCCTTGGGTGGGTTGTTGGACTTTTTTTGACAATGATTCTAGAAAGAGGTCCCTTTGCTCTATGAATTGTGTTAGTTAATGAAAATTTATGTTATCCTTTATATTCTTCATATCTTTAACAATATTATATCCTATGTTATTATAAGAACTATAAATATCAACATTAGTCTTAGAGGTACTCCATTTAGGTGGCTTGGTATTATTGCTTAAAAAGGTCTTTAGAGGACTTCCAAAGTTATTTAAAGGTGTTGATGTAGTCAAGGGTTTCATTTTCTCTCTATTCCTCAAGGGATAAGTCTTATTCAAGAATTTTTGGAAGGCCTAGATCTCCTTAGGGATCTCATTAGGTTCATTCTCCTCTTGAAAATGGAAAATAAAGGTCTTCACCATAAAGGCTTGATTAGATGATTTAGATCTAGAGGTACATGTACCACTATCCTTGTTAGGTACCACTTAAAATATATCTAACTCCTCTTGGAAAGCTTAAAAAGCTTTGAAAAAATCTATAAAATTAATCTCACCATGCTTGGCTATGTAATGCACTCTATAATAATTAGGTAAAGTAATGTCAGTAAGATTAATGTCCATAGTCTTATTTATATAATATGGTTCATTAGCCTTGTTATTATGGAAATTATCATTCTGAAACCTATTATTTATCCTATTAAACATTTGAAATAAGAAGTTCCTACCAAATTTATCTCTAGTATTGCCTACTTTTTTTTTCAACTAAAGGAAATCAGTGGTTAATTTTTGGACCATTTTTAAGGTAGACTTATTCTCATTCCTAGGAGTTTTAGAATTATACATCTAGTTATTGTTAGCACTAGCTATTAGTAATAAATATATTTGATCATTTAAATTTAATCCATTAGTAGGATGACTTAAGAATCATATGTTATAATTGGGAGTAGCATGACTCAAGGGAAATTGATTTAGATTTAGGAGTTGGTTCAAGGCTAGAATGTTTTGGTTGTTTTTGGGGAAGATGTTTAGAATGGGCATATGTGGGTTGATATTTTGGAGTGAGTAGGCCATTTGTCCCTAGGACTACATTTGATCATTGATGATCACTCATTCATAATAATCCCTAGCTAATGAAGTTATAGCTAGAATAGATCTCATAAAAAATATAGAGGTCATGGGATCCACTACATCTTTATAGATTTTTATAGCTAAAACATCATCAGGTTATTATTTTATATGGTCCTCCTATACATTTTCTAAAACCTATCATTAAAGGAACTTATGGGCTCATTTTCATCCCTTCTAATGGTGGTGAATTGGTGATAAATGACATATGGACTAACAATCTTACCAAATTGGTGTATGAAAACATTAGTAAACCCATCCTATCTAGTAATATAATTATCAATTAAATTCAAAAATGATTCATAGGAATAATATTTAAAAGTAAATGGGAAAAATCTAAATGCTAAATCTTCATGTACAACATTTAGCAACCTAAAAGAAACATTAAAAGATTTAATGTGCTCTTTAGCAGTCACTATACTAGTTGGAATAAATGTAGGCAAATAATTTTCAAGGTCACTTGGGAGATCATGTATCACACCTGGTAAATTAATTGAAGAGTCTCTAAACCAAACCATACCTATATGAAGGTTGAAGGAAAAGGTACCTTGAAGAGGTGAAGTATGCAAAGATTTGGATTTGTTACATCTACCTTTATCACACCTGGGTCTTCTATGAACCTCATGTTTAAGTAAAGGTTCCCTTGGTTTTTAGTGTGATATGGTTTGAATCCTTATAAATTTTCCCTTGAAGATTGAATATCCTATTTGAAATATGATGTATCAAGTTGATCTTTATAAATAACAATGATTAAACCTACACATTAAGCTCTTTTTGTAAAGATTGTGTAAAGAATAGTAAAGGACATAAACCTTTGACTAAACTAGCTCAAATATGTGTCAAATTATGTAAATATGATCTATATTTATAATTCTAATCTCAAATAAACTCAAATCTATGAAAGATATTCCAACCTTTGATCAAAATAATTCAGCATGACCTCAAATACTATGGATTATCAAGTCTAAGCTAAATTTACCAAAACTAAGCATCAAACTCAAGGAACTATGATCTTTGTCTAAGGAAGCACAAATATAGGTCATAGACCAAAAATATCAATGATCTTTACACTTATAATCAAAGTATTACTCAAAATCACAAAGATAACACCAATCTCAAAACACATTAAGACTATCAAAGATTCAAACAATTTACAGAGATGCCCTCCTTCTAGCGGTAACAAAACACTCTCCTATTTATGTCTCTAAATGTATCATAGGGGTTATTAGTGTTCAAATAACACTTCTCATTTTAAAATTCTAATAATTTAGAGCATGAGTAATAGGTTGTGGCAAGTTGATGTCACCTATGGTGAAATAGTAATAGAGAAATGTTTATATGTTCCAAAAACATTATAATAATTGATGGTTGGGAGCCATCATGGTCCATTTTTTTGTAAATTTTAAGTATTTTTTATAATTCTAGTGAATTATGATCAAAACTTAAACTATAGATTAATCTAAATGGATATTTATAATGAAATTTAAGCTACATTGATCTAGTTAAAAAGAAATAAAAGGGAAGGGTAAGGCAGAAAGAAGAAAAGTGATTGTTGATCCTTGAATCAAATATCATGACAAAGTTTCAATTAAGACTAAACCTACATTTACCAATATATAAAAATATTAGATCTCACCACACACCAGGCAAATTTCCAAGGATAATATAGAATTATACAAGTAAGAATTAGATTTTGCTTTAAAGAATTGTTATCAAACTCAAATATCATAAGAAAATATGAATACAAAACAAATGAAATGAATAAAATCCAATATCATTCAACTAATTTAGCATAAACCCAAATTATCAACCTTGTATCATAAATGCAAATTCAGAATTCAAAGGAAATTTTCAAATTTAAGCTTAGGAACAAAAATTGAGAGAAAGCTATATTAATAATTAACACATAAAATTTAGATAATATTTACGTAATTCCTTGGCCATATTAATTAATCTGAGAATAAAAATATTTCTCAAAAATCCCTCCCTTACAAGATGGTAATACATGACTTTTATAGAAATATCAAGTTGTATACTAGTCAGTTACAAGATACAAAATGTACAAAAGATAAGGATAGTTTTCCTTCTTCAAAAGGTTCTAGAATGCATTTTATTTTCTACATTATACTAACCTAGAGTAAAATATACTAATAGACTATTATATACATTTTACAAAAGAATATTCTTATTTTAAATATTATAATGCTTTTACAAAAAGGAATATTAAATAGGTGGGCCCATTGTTGAAGGGTCCCCTTGTTGCTTCTACAAAATATCTATATAATTTTGATGTTATTCTCTAACAAAATCTAAGTCCATAGCTGGATTTAGGAGGGAGAGATTTTCTTGGTCTCCTATGTCCTCAAAGTCTCTATCATCCCTTACCATTTCCTCTTTGATGCTTCTATCTTCTATAATATTTTCTTCAATAGTGAAGATCATGCCCAAAAACTTATTGTTGTCACTAATTGATTTTCCCTAAAATTTTCCATTTTCTTCCTTAGTCACTAAATTGACTTTATGTTTATACTCTACATCATCAATAATCCCTAGGTCTATAGTCTTGGTAGGATTTTCTAACATGGTGCCAAGGAGATGCTTAATTATGGCAATCTACTCTTCATCATCCTTTAAAAGACTATTTAGGCCTATTTACCAAGTACTTAAGCTTTGGATCTTATCTACCATGATCCCTAGTATAGCATTTAGGTGTGTTAGGCTAATGGTTTTGAACTTAGGAATCTTATTCCTAATCAATAAGCTGATAAGATCCCTTATTTTGGCCTTTACATCCTACCACTCTATTACCAACCCTTTAGCAACCTCACTTTATTGGATTAATGCATCTTGCCTCAAATTTATTGATTTTAAAGAATGAAACATATTAAAAAAGGATGCTTCAAACATATTTATTATGGCCTCAGGAAATAATAAAATGGCCTAGGTCTCTAAGTTCTCATTTTTTTATCCAAATTGTGAATCCTTTATTTCATGGCCCTAATGTCAGCTCTGACTTGGGCTGAGTGGGCCTCTGTTAGGCTCTCAATATCTTCCTCATGGATGGTTTATTCATCGGGTTTCTACCCTTCAACTCAATTTAATCCTATGAAAGGTTCAACCTTTTTGAATGTGAATTCCTCTATCCTCATCATGGCCTTTTTTGTTATTACCCTTTATAATCTAGATGTCTCTAGATTGAATTACATAATGGTAGATGAATCCATGTATTTTGGAGGTTTTGAGACCTCTACCTTTGTGTTGCTTGATGCTCATAAAAAACTCATCTTATTTCCATCTAAACTTATAGTGGTCATTATCCTTATTTCCTCTTGTTATTTCATCAAATCCCTTATGCATGGCTTGATTTCTTCATGCACGTCAATATTGATGGATTGGGTTAGATCCCATGAATGGGAGTAGGAATATATATTTTGCAACCTCCCATAGATAAACAAATTAGGGATGATTGGTCCATGAATGGGGAAATCTTCACTAAACAAGTTGATATCACTTTTGAGATGAGTGAATCAAATTTGGCCATTTTATCTAATAGGGACAATTGCCAATTCTAATTTCCTCTTCTTATGTTGTGCCACTGGGACGAAATCCAAGGCAACTTCATTTCCTTTATCTTTTTTCTCATCTTCCTTTTCTTGAACCTAAGTTTCTTCAGCTTGTGCTTCTTCTCCTTCAAATCCATATGATTCAGTAAGGACCTTGAGGGCATCCTCTACTATTTAATCAAGGTTAAGATCCATCATATCTAAGTATTCAATAGGGTATGATGGTATTTAATGGAGATATAAGGATGAAGAACCCTCACCATGTCTCTCCTCCAACTTATCCTTTCTAGTACATTTTACAATTTGTGCTAGGGGTTGTGGTACTTCTATCTATTATTATTATTGAGGTGGCTTGGAAGGTCCAAGTAACAAATGATATTTTAGATGATTCATTTTCCATAGTTTCCCTAGTGGTTTTTCATCACTAATCAATCTATGCACCAACTTGAGGTTGTTTTTCTAAATCTAGTTAATACTTCAAAAAAATTGTGGGCCTTGATGTGGATGGTGTCATAAGGTCCCAACTGATGCTCATAGACTAGCTTGGGTAATTACTTGTTCTTCATATATAGGCCCAATACTTTATTGGGATCCCAATGTCTAATGTCATCCAATTGAAACACAAAGGACTTTGTGTGCCTAGCCATAGTGTCCACTTGCTTCCAATCCTATACAATTATTCTTCTAATTATCAAAGGAAAGGGATGGAAGAGACCTTTCCTTTTCTCCTTGCAGACTTCATCAACCCCATTAAGGAGTTGGGATGTAATTTACTATTCTACTAGATTGTTTTGTAATATAAATGGGTAACCTATAGGGTTGGGTTAGAATTCCCTCAATTCTGATTACAGTGTAATCTAGTTAAAACCATATATCTCCCACTAGCTCCACATATTTATTAATCAAAGGGCTCATGGTGGGCATATGAGACCCTGTAATGGCTTCTACCAAAGTAAGATAGCACAATTATAGATGAATTTCATGTGGTATCTATACTTAAAGATGTGCAACTTTGAGTAGTGGTGGGAGATGGTGGTTCTTCCCTTAGGAGACCAATTTTTGATATTGGGGACCTTGGTGGAAGCTAATAGGTCATCTAGAAAATAAGACATCATGAAGAACTATTTGATTATCTTCATCTTAATGAAATTATACTGATTCCCTATGTGGATGCTTATCATATCTCCAATTTGAGGAACAATCTCTTTATCTACCATAAAGTAGACATAAGACACCCAAATTTTATTGACATATGTAATTGTAGGGGCTATCGATATTTTGTTTAATAGGGTCATGATTACCCTAATTACCTCCCTAAACTAGACAATTAGGATTCTTCCCTCAAATTCCTAAATACATAGTTCCCTTAGAGAAACCATGGCCTGAAGATGGTATCTAGGTCATTTTTACTAGTCCATTCTTTTATTATGGGAAAATCCACATGGGGCTTTGGTAGTTTATAACACCTCTCAAAGGCTAGTGGAATAATGTAAGAAACTCTCCTAGATATTCCCTTATGGATAATCCAATCATTGTCGATTCTATAATATATAAAAAATTTGAGTAAGGATGTCAATGCAATGGAGTACCTTTGGCCTAAAAGTAACATGGTGGAGGCCAACCATTTGAACAACAACTAGGTCATAGTACCTCATGTTAACTATGACAATCCTTTTTTATTCTTAGGTGATGGGTTTCATCTCCTCTATGGTCTAGAAGAGCTTAGACCATTTCTTATTGCCATTATTCAAGGCTATAACATCCAACTTAGTTTATTTGAAAACCCTTCCTTCATTATCTATAGATAGGTATAACTCTATCTCATCTATCAATTGCTACCTTTGAGCTACTATGGATTCCATACTTGAAAACTATTCACAACTAGATTGTAATTGATCTCTATGTTAACTCTTTTGTGCTCAAAACATAATTAAGCTTCTTTTAAATTCATTGTAATCAATTAAAGTTTACTTAGGGTCTTTTACGCAAGTTTAGGGCTTCATAGCTTTAATGGTGGTAGCTCACTTGGATTTTGGCTCATATGTGATTTATATTTGATTTGAACCTTTTCTTTTATAATTTTTAATTATTAGGCACACAATATGTCCTCTTTTGTCATTTTTTGCTTGTATGGCACTTATGTGGCATCAAGCTAGAACCTTTTGTGAATTTTTCATGAATGCCTTTAAAGCACTAGCCATTGGCATTTTAAAAATTCCTCTTTTGTTTCATGCCATTGTATTAAGATCCTTGGATTAACATGAGCCATTGATTATGATCTAATACCTTTCTTTTCATCTATCCTTTTTGGTACCAAGTCTTATGGTTATGCCACTTGACACATCCATAGGGCTTCTGAGCTCTAGCATCCTTGGCAGTCACACTTTTAATGTGCATTTACCATGTTTTGAGCCCATGGACTCTCGGTGCCTTGTTGAAAATTCATTGGCATCTTTTCACTATTGGATCATCCTCCCATTATGAAGCATGAGCCATAGGATCTACAAAGATACATGGTCTTGAAGTTAGTGCATAAACATAAAACAACTTAGGATAAAATGCTTTTACCTAAGTCTATTTCATATTAATGAACACAAATAGACATAGGTTAAAATATTTTAGGAAAATTTTTAAATCAAAGGACTTAGGTGGGGACTTAGGTTCAAATACCTTAAGCTAAGGTTCATTTTGTGTTTTTTAAGCACGAAATGGACTTTAGGATAAAGTGTTAAAACCTAAGTTGTCTAGATTTGTATAAAGGGGGCCATGGCTAAATGTTTTAGGCCAAAGTATTTGTGTTTACTAAACACAACATATACTTTAGGCTAAAATACTTATGTTAATCTTTTAGAACATGTCCAAAGTAGTCAATATGATATAATGATTAAGTTTCATGTCTCAAAGATTCTTATGTTAAGCTCTTAGAACAATAAAAACTTTGGTTAAAAGCATTTG